>JAJTUV010003550.1:0-137240 GCA_021653895.1 Mastomys natalensis
TATGGCTTTTTGTACATAAAGAATTCAGTCTTGACTGAACAATACTTTGGAATACAAGTTATTTTCAAGTATTTTAGAAATAGCTAAATCAATAGAAGATTGCTATGAATAAATATGAAGTACTAAATGGCAAATATATATGCTTAGAAACATTTCAAAAATTATTGGAAATTCTCAACCCTAATGCTAAGCCAATTTCCATTAAGTGATTTTATTTTTAAAATAAAACTGGCATCAGTGACTGAAAGTGCAATTTTAGATGTTTAACAGAATAAAATCTAGAGATACAGTAATTAATTCCATGCTGAGTAAGGCACTTGGAAAATATTAGACAATTCTTTTTTAATATTATTTATTTATTTTTATTTATTTATTTATTTATTTTATACTATGGCTACAGTTGACCTACAATTCCTTCTTCTTTTTTCTTTTCTTTTTTTTTTTTTTTTTGTATTTAAACTACTATTTGCCCATAGGAACAGAAAACTCTTGTTGGACAGTAAAGCCACTACAAATCATACCAAACACTAGTCTTCAATCTGAGTGAAGCCATTTCAAATAATGTTCATTAGTATCACTGCTATTAAGGATGCAAACGTTGAAATGTTTATGTAATGTGCTTAGCAAAGCATAGAAAGCTGTCTCATGATACATGGGCCAAACACTGTCAGAAACACCTCAGTTTGATCAAACACCTATGCTTGATCTTGAATTTACTTTTTTCTATTTTATTGATTATTGTTGCATGTATATGTGTTATGATGTGTGTAAGTGTAATGTGAGGACCAGAAGAATGCCACAAAGCACTGGGAGGCTACAAGACAATTGTCAGAAGTCAAATTTCTTCTTCCATCAGAGGTTTGGAAAGGAAACTTAGGCTGGCACAATTGATGGTAAGTGCTTATGTCTTCTGACCCACCACACCAGTACAATTTGTGTCTTTTGTTTGTTCCATTCAAAAAATTTTATTGTTGTTCTGTATGAGTATCTCATGAAATTGCAATTAAGACTTCATGGGGTCACGACACACAGTTGAAAAAGAAGATAAGTAGATTTCATTACAGAGCAGGGCATGTGATCAATGAGTGGGAGTGGACAATATATAAAAGGTTCATGGCATCAATCAAGAATTTAGGTTGGATTTATTTATTTCAATGAGGGACATTGCCCTGTTTAGGTGATGGAACATGTATTTGTTTAACTCAGTGATTATAATGGTTCTTTGGCAGAAAGCCTCATCTTTGACTATAATTTTTAATTAGACTTAGGATTCAGATTAACATAGTCATCTACTAATGACTTCTGGGCAATTTAGGATATCAAATTTCCTGTCAGGGCCAAGGATCTGAACTATCGTTCCATTCTTCTGATTATTAATCAAGATGCTTCAGTTCAAATTCTTGATTTATAAACCTTATTGTATCTAACTACTTTTGGTATTTTTGTTAGACCATGATGCTGTCACGTGCTCTTCACAATTGTCTTTTGATTTCACTTACCAACAGAAAAAGGACATCTGTTAGAAACCTTTTGAACAATAGAACTTCAGCAGTCTCTAAAACTGTAAATATGTGACTGTTAGGAACCTAAGCACAAATCTTTCTATGGACAAGCTTCAATCCATGTCTTGGGTATATAGTATCATTTTTTTCTAAGCGTTCTCTCTCTTTCTCTCTCTCTCTCAATTCCTCTCTCTCTCTCTCTCTCTCTCTCTCTCTCTCTTCTCCATGCTTAAATTTGTGAACTGAATTTTCTTGTAAAAACCTCATCTATGACAAATGTTTTAAGATTTGTTGAGTAACTATAATTTCTTAAATTGTGAAATAATTGGAATATTATAGATAATCTAAATTAACTTAGCTTTGTCTAATTTTTGTCCCTTAATAAGCATTTTTACCACTCACCTGTAAATCTGATCCAAAATAATCTATCTTCCTTTAGAGTGAGAGCTATGTTTTAGTTGATAGCTTTAGAACAGTTTTAAAGCAGCAACATGACTTCTCTGGTAAGGTCCAAAGACCTTCTTTCTAAATCTTTGTGATTCAGTGACCCACCTTTTTCCCTGCGCTAAAATACAGACATGCCTTTAGTACACAACTTTAATACAATACAGTGAAGATAAAGTTAGTTTGTAAAAGTATACAATCAAGTTTGAAAGTGACATCTAATTGAAGGGCAGACAAAGTCACCAATCAGAGACAGATTTTACAGAAGGAGTCAGAGGTATGATAGGCCCAACTCCCATGTGAACAGACAAAAATGAAAGAACTTAAGAGAGCAGTGTGGTGGCTTGGGTTGGTGGTAGAAGAGGTTAGTCTTACAGTTTCCCAGGGACAGTTTTTACATAGACAGGTTGAAGTTGAAGACAGAACAAACCAGAGAATGGGAAGGAGCCAGAAGATTAGAAAAGATTGCCAGAGTTAGTTTGAAGCCAAGCAATGCAATTCAGTCAAAAGACAAAAGAAGCCAGTTTGAATCAGTCAGCTTAGAAAGGCATTTGAGTCAGAACAGCTGAGTTGAATGAGCCAGACAGAGTTCAGAAAGAACTAGAAAGTATGCGCTTATTCAGTAATAAGCCTCCAAGAGGTAAATAATTGGTACCTTTACAATGGGAAAAACTTAATCAATTCTAGACTGACTGGTCTTGAAATTATTCTCTGCAGTGAAGCCTAGAACCTGCCTTCCCTGAGTAGCAATCTTTGAATGGGCTCTATAGGTTTTTACAGCTGATGGGGTGGCATTGTGTCTCCTGTTCCTTATCTCATTGTTGTTGACAATATCCTTTTTCTTACATGGCCAACAGACATCAAGGCTGAATTTCTTTACTGCTTATTTAATTTTTAAGTGTTGAACTTACTTATTATAATTGAAATGAAACACATGTGTATGTTAATACACATTGAACTAAAGAAATTACATTTCAACCACATATGGACACTATCTAGTCAATTCATACCTAGTAATATCAAAATAGTCCCATCCTTGCCATATCCTTATTTTATTTTTATTGACTTTTAAAATAGTTAAAAGTATAGATTTTTATATTTGATTTGGCCCCATCTTTTCTAACCCCACATGAAAATAATATTTTATCTTGGGTAGCATATGCTGTGTTTTTTCTGCCTCTGTGTGGCATATTCTCTGATTTACAGAATTGCCTCTTGACATCTTTAGAAAACTGTTCCCCCTCTACCAGAGACTTTCCCTTTATTCCTCCATATTTTGAGACAAAGTCCTCAAATAGTGAAGAAAAAGAAAGTAAGTTTATTTGGCACTGGATAACTAATTAATGAGCTCTTCCATGGAGAAGACTATTTCTCCTGGCCTCAGCATTCCTTATTTTTTAATAGTTCTTTCTGTAAGGATAAGGCCTCCTGATATATATGTAACAATTAATGAAACAGAGTCCATGAACATGAAAGGCAGCAAGGGAAGATACATAGGAGGATCTGAAGTGAAGAAAGGGAAAAGAGAAACTATACAAGTATATTATAAACTCAAAAAATGAAATATTGTTTTAAAGAAAGCAAGTTCATTCTTTTCAGATTGGGAAGTTATAACTTCAACTGAGTCCCTCTGGACTGGAGTTAAAGTAATGTGTTTCTTTCCAATTATTTGTTTTCCTGCTTTGTGTAGTTCCTATTACATACCTGTGCTTGAAAATGCCTTCTGAAACATCTATAAGACTAAATATCTTCAAAATCTAAGTGTTGGTCATACTATGTGTATCATTTATTAAACGCACTGTAGAGTTTCCCTGTGTTTTAAGCTAAATTGGGAGGCAGAAATTGATGAGGGAAATGAATTTGTAGTTTGATTAAACATGAAGGGGAGGAAATGAAAATATACTCTCCACCAAGACAGTGGCCTGTGATCACCTTACAATTTAAAAATATCTATGAGACAAAGGCTAGAATCCCTTTAAATTTAATTAAAACAGGCTAATTGGTCCAGCCTGGTGGAAAGAAGACCTGAGCCCTAGGTTGTCTGTTAGGCTTGTTTTATTTTTTTATTTTATTCTATTTTATTTTATTTTACTTTAAAGAGTTTCAATCACTGAAAGGGTTTTCCTAATTAAATTATTATTCTGTAATGTCATAATTTTCATAATGTATTCTAATCACACTCATAGCACACTGTTTTATCCCTTCCTACTCTCATCAGTCCCCTCCTCTAAAAGTCCTTATCACATTCATGTCTTGTTTTTGTTTTCATTTTGTGATCTCTTCAGTTTATATGGGATATTTTGTATGGACATGGGTGTTGAGCTATGAGGGCTCCAAAAATCACTAAAACACAATTCCCCATGGAGAGGTAGGGACCCATGAGCCTCTTCTACCTCCCACTCCTATCCATGAATGAATAATGACAGATCTACACTTATATAGTCAACCTTAGTTGCTCTCAGTTACAATAGCCATGTCATATTTAGAAGATAGTATTGCAGACACTTCTCCCTATCACCTGTCTCCAATATTCTTATTCCTCCTATCCAAGATGTTCCCTGAACCTTGGAGAAGCTAATACATAAGCCATATTTAGGAGTAGTCACTTAGTAATCACTTATTCTAAGCTTCTTTAGCTACCATGAATCTTGGCATTCACTACCAAGAATCCCCACATTCACTACCATTAACTGCAAAAATAAGCTTCTCTGACAAAAATGAAGAGTGACACTTTTCTATAGAAAATAGCACGTCTATTCAGCAAAACAATAGTAGCATGTTCACCTGTACCACCTAAATAGTACCCAGCCATGGGCTTTTAGGTTTACAAAACAACGCTTGAATTATTTCCTAGAAAGTGAGCCTCAAAGTCAACCAGAAACTATTATGGAGTTGGTAAATATACCATTGATAATTCTTTCCCCTCAATCTACCTGCAGAGTACTTCTTAGAATTATGAAAGTTAGTTGAAGTGGAAATTTCTGGTTTCTTTAACAACTCAGTTGTGTCATGTGACATTTTTCTTAAAATATGTGTCACTGATGTTTTTTCTGGAAGCTGTGCTGTAAGAGGGCATGCAATATTTTGCTGAAAATAGACATGTGAGGGGGCATGTGATGTTTAGAAAGAATATAAATAGAACCTTCACACAGTGAAAGGATGCTCTTACATTGCTACACCATGCAACCACTTCGCTTCTTCACTGGTCTTCACTTGTCTTCAACTGGTCTTCACTGGTCTTCACTGGGATTCAATAGTCTTCAATTCATAGAGAGAAGTGTGACAAAGATCTTCTTGTATTCAAGCTGAATCTGGCCATTTCTCAGCCTGATTCAGTGGAGCCTTGCTACTTCTACTGGATCCCACTGCTGCCATTTATTCCTGTTTAATGTTTGCTATTGAACTGGACTGCTGATATCCTGACAACAAAGATTGGAATAACCCCCAAAGAACTACTACAAACAGGTCCACAACCCCCTTTTCCTATTAACCTTCTTTCTCCCTATCTCTGGTTGGTGGCCTAGGAGGGAGGTTGAAGCAATTATGAACTCTAAATAAAATAGATTTTGAAAAAATACAAGCCTATAGTTAGTCACCAAAGACTTCCCAGGTCAGTATCAGATGGATTTCTCTATGTCCTGCAACCAAAGTTTGTCTGTTTTAATGGTAGAGTTTTATATCTAGTTCAGGTAAGTGACTAAAGAAAAAAAATAGTCTGCCTTAGCCTGTGTAGTCCAGGGAACTATCAGCCTTCCTGACCAACAATTCATATGATTACCCCTGCTGCATCACAGTATGATGACCTACATTCAAGGGTTACAGCATTAGGAATGTTGACAACCACTGCTTTACTGCCTCCATTTTTTTTTCTGTTTAAACTTTGCCACCCAAAGTCTCTCACCCATGCATTTCTCATGATATATATCTACATGGTCCCTTTCTATCTCCATTGTTTCTGCAGAAATTCAAAGATAAGCATTAATATAAAGATTCAAAGATATATACATATGTGAGGAATCATGTGTAATTTCCATTTCTTGGCCTAGGTGAGTTAACGCTATACTTTCTAGTTCCATCTATATCCTCACAAATTTTGTAATTTCATATTTCTTTATAGCTAAATAGAAGTTCATTGTTTATTTATGATGTTTTTGTAATCAATTGATATGTTGGTAGACATCAAGGTCGGTTTCCTTACCTAGCTATTGTAATAGAATACCAGGGTTTTGAATTTAGGAATTTAGGGTTCTTAAATGCTTCAGCCACCCTTCTAGCCCACCAACCAGAGGTTGGGGTGAAAGAAGGCTTAATAATGTAACGGGGTTGTGGAACTGTTTAGAAGTAGTTCATAGAGATGATTCTACTCTTGGTTGTCAGGATACCAGCAGTCTAGTCCAACAACAAACACCAAGCTAAAACCAGTAGCAGTGGCATAATCCAGCAGAAACTACATGGCACTGCCAAATCGGCACAAGTTAGCAGAAGCAGCCAGAAGCAGCCAGAATACCATGAGAAATTCTTTGGCAAGTTTCTCTCTACAAATTGAAAACCATAAAGCATTGCATAGCCAGCAAAACCCAGTGAAGACCTGGGAGAAGCCCATTTAATTCCTGCATGGCATCACAAGCAAGAGCACCTTCTCACTGTTTACGGGCTCCATTTATACTCTTTCCACACTTCACATGCCTTCTCAAGCATCCATTACAGCAAACCATCACATGTCTTCTCATGTGTTAACTTCATCAAAGTGTCCTCACACAAGACAACTTCAGGAAAAACATATGACACGACTGAGTTTCCAAAGAAAACAGAAGTTTCTACTGCACCATTACATATTCCCATACCTTAATCTGAATCCCCTTGCTTTTTCATCTAGTACTGTCAGAATTCCTCATTTTATATTTAGGGGTCCTTACTTCATCTAGAGTTGTTTTATTAAAGGAGAGAAATGACAACCTAGTATCATTCTTGCCTATGTAGATATCCAATTTTTCTAGCACCATATTTGGAAATTGTCTTTTAGTCAGTATATACTTTTACCATCTTTGTCAGAAATCTGTGTCTGTAGTTGTGTAGATTTATACTTGTATTTTCTGTTACATATCATTGATCTGTGAGTCTGTTGATGTATATGCCAGGACAATGCTGTTTTTTTTTTTTAATATTATGTAGTATGTAGTATAACTAGAATTCATGTATGGCTATACACTCAACAACATACTTTTTATTCAGGATTATCATATCTGTCTGCTATATTTTGTGATCCCATATGAAATGGAAATTTGTTTCTTATATCTCTGAGAAATAATTCGAATTGTTACTGGAATTGTATTGAATCTGCTAGATTGATTTTACTAAGATGACCACTTTCACAATATGAATTCTTCTGATCAATGGACATGGAAATTTTTACATCTTCTAATGTCTTCCTCAATTTTTTTCTTCTTATCTGTTTTCATTTAGAAGTTTTCCATTTCCTTGGTTAGATATACTACTAGGTATTTTATTATTTTTGGTGGCCATAGTGAATGGGAATATTTCTATCTCTTTCTCAGTCAGTGTCAGTTTTGAATAGAAAGGCTATGGATTGTTTTTCTGTTAATTTTGTATCATGGAAATTTGCTGATATTGTTTATTACCAGCTGTACAAGTTTTCTCATGGAGTTTCCAAGGTCTTGTATATAGAATTGTATATAGAATCACATCATCAGTAAATGATGAAGCATTCGCCTTTTTCATTTTCTCTTTGCAATCCTTATATTCACTTTTGACTTACTGCTCTAAGATTTCAATAATATGTTCACCACCAGTGGAGAGAGTAGAAAACATTCTCTGCTTCTGATTGAAATGGAAATGTTTTGAGTTTTTTGTTTGTTTGTTTGTTTGTTTAGCCTGATGTTAGTCTGATATTTAAAGGTAGGGTCATGAGTAACTCTCTAGATATCTCCTCTTCTGGGCAAACTTCATCATAGGCTACTTAATAGTACAAGTATTAGATTGCTAATCTGTACTGTTTGAGTGAGTTTTTGGTTTCTTTTTTTACTGAATATTTAATTTACATTTCAGATGTTATCTCCTTACCCATTGTCCCCTCTACTCCATCCAGGAACCTCCTATCCCATCCCCCTCCTCCTGCTTCTATGAAATGTATCCCCAATCCCCCTACTACCATCTCCCCACTCTTGAATTCCCCCATGCTTGGCATCCAGACTTCATGGGACCAAGGATCTCCGCTCCCACCTATGCCTGACAAGGCCGTCCATATATATCCCTATGTGTTCCCAGGCCTAGGGTTAAGACCCTGGAGGCTCTGGTTGGTTGATATTGTTGCTCTCCTCATGGGGCCACAAACCCTTTCAGCTCATTCAGCTTCTTCTCTCTAACTCCTCCATTGGGAACCCCATGATCAGTTCAATGGTTTGCTGTGAGCATCCACCTCTGAATATGTCAGACTCTGGCAGACCTCTAAGGAGACAGCTATATCAGGTTCCTGTCAGCATGAACTTCCTGACATCCGCATCAGCTTCTACCTTTGGTGACTGCACATGGGATGGATACCCAGGTGGGATGGTCTCCAGATGGCCCCTCCTTCAGTTTCTGTCCCACACTTTGTCTCCCTATTTGCTACCTTGAGTATTTTGTTAATCTTCTAAGAAGGACCGAAGCACCCACACTTGGTCTTCCTTCTTCATGAGCTTCATGTGGTCTGTGAGTTGAATCTTGGGTATTGTGAGCTTCTGGGCTAATATCAATTATCAGTGAGTGCATACCATGTGTGCTCGTTTTGTGATTGGGTTACCTCACTGAGAAGATATTTTCGAGGTCCATCCATTTACCTAAGAATTTCTCAAATTCATTGTTTTTAACAGCTGAGTAATACTCCATTGTGTAAATGTACCACATTTTCTGTATCCAGTCCTCTGATTGAAAGACATCTGGGTTCTTTCCAGCTTCTGGCTATTATAAATAAGGCTGCTATGAACAGAGTGGAAGCATATGTCCTTGTTATATGTTGGAGCATCTTCTGGGTATAAGCCCAGGAGTGGTATAGCTGGTCCTCAGGTAATGTTATGTCCAATTTTCTGAGGAACTGCCAGGCTGATTTCCAGAGTAGTTGCACCATCTAGAAGTCAAAATATCACTGTTTACAGATGATATGATAGTATACTTAAGTGACTGCAAAACTTCCACCAAGAACTCCTAAACCTGATAAACAACTTCAGCAAAGTCAATTTTCTCAAAAAATCAACTCAAACAACTCAGTAGACTTCCTCTATTTGAAAGACAAATGGCTGAGAAAGAAATTAGGGAAATGACACCCTTCACAATAGTCACAAATAATATAAAATACTTTGTGTAAATCTAACCAAGCAAGTGAAAGATCTGTATGACAAGAATTTCAAGTCTCTGAAGAAAGAAATTGAAGATCTCAGAAGATGGAAAGATCTCCCATGCTCATGGATTGACAGGATTAATATAGTAAAAATGGCCATCTTGCCAAAAGCAATCTACAGATTCAATGCAATCCCCATTAAAAGCGCAACTCAATTCTTCACAGAGTTCGAAAACTCAAATTCATTTGGAATAACAAAAAACCCAGGATAGCAAAAACTATTCTCAACAATAAAAGAACTTCTGGAGGAATCACCATCCCTGACCTCAAGGTGTACTACAGAGCAATAGTGATAAAAAAAAAACTGCATGGTATTGGTACAGAGACAGGAAAGAAGATCAATGGAATAGAATTGAAGACCCAAAATGAACCCAAATGTCTATGGCCACTTGATCTTTGACAAAGGAGCTAAAACTGTCCAGTGGAAAAAGGACAGCATTTTCAACAAATGGTTCTGGAGAACAACATGTAGAAGAAAGCAAATCATCCATTCTTATCTCCTTGTACAAAGCTCAAGTCCAAGTGGACAAAGGACCTTCACATAAAACCAGATACACTGAAACTAATAGAAGAGAAGTTGGGGAAGAACCTTGAATACTTGGGCACAGGAGAAAGTTCCTGAACAGAACAATAATGGCTTATGCTCTAAGATGAAGAATGACAAATGGGACCTCATACAGTTGCAAAGTTTCTATAAGGCAAAGGACACTGTCATTAGGACAAAACAGCAACCAAAAGATTGGGAATAGATCTTTACCAATTCCACATCGATAAAGGGCTAATATCCAATATATAAAAGGAACTCAAGAAATTAGACTCCACACAACCAAATAACTCTAAAAATGAGGTACAGAGCTAAACAACGGATTCTCAACTGAGGAAACTCAAATGGCTGAGAAGCACCTAAAGAAATGTTCAGCATCCTTAGTCATCAAGAAAACCTGCTCAAAAACAAAACAACGAATCAACCAACATCAGAAATGCAAATCAAACAATCCTGGATTCTACCTCACACAGTCAGAATGGCTAAGATCAACCGGTGATGTAGCTGGCGAGATGTGAGAAAGAGTTTTTGGTTTCTTTGAAGGTCAGACTCAAGCACAAAAATTCTGTGTCCTTGTTAAGCACACTGATTTCACAGATGAACAAAAGTGTTAGTCTGATATTTAAAGGTAGGGTCATGAATAACTCTCTAGAATATTTCTAGAATAACTCCTTTTCTGGGACAACTTCATCATAGGCTACTTAGTAGTACACTTATTAGATCACCACTCTGTACTGTTTGAGTGAGATGGTTTGCAGTAATTAAGTGACCCTGTTCAATAAATAAGGTATTTATAACTATTGTGTTATTTATTCAGTTTTCATAATACCATGCAAATTACTTGACTTTCATTGAGTTATCTTATTTATTCTGAAATAATATATTTTTAAAAATTATATAGTATGGTCTAAACTCATATATATTTTTGCTCAAATCTTCAAGCCTGGTATCCATTTCAATAGATAAATTACATCAATCATTTTATTTCATTAAGAGAACCCTCAAAGAAGGACCAGGGGTTGGGTAATGATCATACCTCAAGCAGGACTGAAGCAGAGAAAGGAGGGCAGGAGAGAGAGGAAAAAATACTGAGAGAGTGAGTAAAGATGGAGGATAAATTGAGGGAGGAAAGTGGAGCCAAATCTAAAAACCATAAAAACATTCTATCTTTCACACTTTAGATATTCAGGGCATTTAACTTCTAAAAATACTCTGGAATCCCTATTCCAAATCTTGTGCAAGGTTATGTGAAAGCCTTGGATATATGATTTGATCTAAAATGAAGAATCATATCTTGTTAACAAACAAATATCTCAGATGGATAGCATAAGAGAGACCTTAAATATGCACATCACTTCTGATCTTCAAGGTATGAATACTCCACATTCATGTGTAATTAAAATGAGAAACAGAAACAACTGTACCATATCTCTATACAACATTTTGCTCTATAGATGTATTCTAAACAAATGATTCATTTCCACTTAAGAAAACTTTGTCTTCATGTATTCTTTGCTAAAGATATAAATAATATTTGAACTGCTTTGGAAATGTAAAACTTACTTAACTACCTTAAATGTTAAGTCTATGTTCACAATGCGTACCATCGTAACAGATCCAATTTCTGTCTTAGGTTCTCAACCTGAATTTGCCAATTAAAGTTACTTTATAAACAAATATATCCCATCATGTTCACTTAACTACTTAGAATCATATACATTTCAGCTAAGTTATAGTTAATAAAAAAAAACACTAAAAATGTGTTAAATTTCATAGCAAAACTTGCTCAGTCAATTTGGTTAAGGAAATTGACCCTGAGGTAATGAGACTATGCTTTTCTAAGTGTCTAGACTCACTATATAAGTCCTTAATAGCAAAGGATCTTTCCAAGCTACAATGCATGAGAAGAAAGAAGTTGTCATGGATTATGTATTTATTCTGGTTTTCACCCATGGCATTGGTGTTATGTGCATTTTATGAAAGACTTAAACACACTGAAAAAACAAAACAAAAACTTAAAATTGTCATCTTAGGCCAAATCTATAATAACTGAAGAAATAAGCCCATTGTTTGTCTATGAAAATTTATTCAGATTATGTTAGCTGAGGGAAGAAGGCTGGGTTCCTGTATTGAATAAAAGTAGAAGGATATGTACCCCAGTGGAAAAATAAGGACACCAACTCACTCATAAAATTTTCACCCCAAATTTTCCCTATCTACAAGAAATGCAGGAAACAAAAATGGAACAGAAATTGAAGAAATGATAACCAATAACTAGTCCAACTTGAGACCCATCCTATGGATAAGAATCAATCCCTGACACTATTAATAATATTCTGTTATGTTTTCAGGCAGAAGCCAAGCATAACTATTCTCTGAGAGGTTCCTTACAATAGCTGACTGAAACAGATGTAGAAATCCACAGCCAAACATTGGATGATGCTTAGGGAGTCTTCTGGAAAGAGGTGGAAGGACTAGTGGCCCCAGAGGGAATAGGAACTCCATAGGGAAACTATCAGAGTCAACTAACCTGGAGCTCTGGGGGTCTCTCCTAGGACTTAACCACAAATCAAAGAGCATATATAGACCAGATCTAGCTCCTCACCCCACACACATATGTATTAGATGTGCAGCTCAGTCTTCATAAGGGTCCCCCAATAACTGGAGCAGAGCCTTCTCTGAAGCTATTGCTGGTCTGTGATTTCTTTCCCCTAACTAGACTCCTTTGTCTAGTCTCAGTGGGAGAGGATGCACTAGCCTGCAGAGACTTGATATGCTAGGGTGAGTAAATACAGGTGGTGGGGTGATCCCTCAGAGGAGAAGGGGAGGAGAAATGGGGAGGAGGTACTGTGTAAGGGGTACTGTCCAGGAAGGGAGGATAGCAGCAATTGTCAGTTAAGTGAAAAAAAAATAAAATTAATGGAAAAAAAAGAAAAGGTTGATCATAGACATTCATAGGTCTCTGCTTCCTAACTGTTGATGGTATGTATCTAGTAGCCTTGTGCTTCCACTGAATATGTTCTCCTCAAACTTTAAGCCAAAGAAGTTGTTTCTCAAATTAAGTCTTGTCAGATATTTTGTCACAGTTATATGAACAGTAACTAATATAGAAATTGGTATCAGGAATGGGGCTGTCAATATGATAAGTCTAATTATGTGGCCATTATGTCTTTGAAGTTGTAACTTGTTTTTAATTTTATAAAGCTCACAGTTCAGAGACTGCCTTGGGATGCAAAAGAGATTTCAAATTTTTAAATAGTATCAGAACTGTTAAAGGCTGTGGAGACAGCTAAAGTCAGACTGGGTACATATTGTGTTGTGAGGTGCCCATAAGCTTAGAGGGGTGTGAGATGGTCAGTTAGACCTTAAAAGGCCTTGAAGTTCTGATTCTGTCAGGGATGTTTCATTTTGAAATAATTGGTATGTAATAAAAATTCAATGGGAAGTTTCACATATTCAAATTGTTAATTAACTTTATAGGAGTTCATTGAGATGTATAGACATTGGGTTCCGTTTATTTCAGTGCATAATGTTTCCTGTTTGTAAGTTTTTATAATAAAGTGTATTTAAATGATGCTTTATGATTTTAAGTGTCAGGTTGACAAGGGGAGGGTTGTGATGGTTAATAATTATTGCTAATTTGATAAGATCTAGAACTACTGAAGAGACCAACCTCTATTATCACTCATTAGTGATTATTTAGATTATTTAGTTGAGGTGAGAAGATTCCCCTTAACTATGGCAGCACCATTCCACTGGCTGACTGCTGAACTGAATAAAAGGAGAAAGAGAACTGGACATTTATAGTCTTCTCCTCCTTGACTCTAGATGTGATGTGACTAGCATGTAGAATCCTGCTGCAAAACTTGCATGTCATAATGGACTCCCTCAACCTCTTTTTAAGTTGCTTCTTGTTATGTTTTCTCATAACAATGGAGAAGTAATGCCATGGGGGAACCATGATTTTATGGTAAAACCTTTAAACATTATTGATGAGAATTTAAACTGCTGAGCCTAGGGAAGTTAGTGATATCATTTTCATATCTCAAGATATATTGTTAAAACAGAATAAACTCATTTAGAAAAAATGAGATAATTATAAAAAAGTTCTGCATCTACTCATTAGCACATTGTTGAACATGGGATTGGATAAATTGCCAGCATAGACAGATACATGTATGCCTGGCTATTAAACCATGCTCTAAAATATAGAACTTTTATTTATTATCCCACTTTTAAAATATCTGATATTAAATGAGACATATACTAAGTAAATTTTGCTTAATATTATTTTTATATTTTTTAAAGATGCTTTTATTGAATTAGTACACAAAATAATGATTTAAATTAAGACATGGTATATACTAAAGGTGTTTGTTACTATACTGGGCTCAACGTTTCCTACTTCATTAAGTGTGGGACTGAATAAGGGTATCCTGGTTCTTGGCTGGGCATGGGCCTGGAACCCCGAGACTCCAAGGGAGAAAGAGCAGGAATTCGACCACATCCCCAGAACCCAGGGTCCTAAAAGCAGTCTAGTCTCCATGGACCTACCTTGTTCAGTCATGCAGGTCATTACAGCACCTCCCAAAGTGAGGGTAGAGGGTGTGACTACAGGCCTCAGGCCCTAGAGAATAACATACTAATGAAGATCAGAGGGTGAAGCCAATTAAGCATTCCTCCCAAGGCCCTTCCCACTTCTCCCTCCCTATTTAACTCAGGTCTGCCCTGACTTTTGGGGGGTACATCCAGATCCATCCACCACCTGCCATGAAAATAAACCCGTTTGGAACCAAGGACTTCCGTGTGTCACTGGGGCCTGCCAGGCCTACCATCACCGAAGCCTCCAGCCTCTGGAACCTTAGACTTTCTCCTGCGTGTGTGAACCACTGCTGTGACCCCATGGGCAGCCTCCACTGCACTGGTCCTGGGCTGCTGCCTCTTGGGTCCAGGGCCTCTTCGCTGTGGCCCCTGTTTTCCCACAATTAAGTTTCTTTGTATTAATAATATAGGAGGCTGCTTTCTTTAAAGAAATCTAGGGATAAAGCATCCAATTAGTGTGGAAATGTATAGTCCAGAGATGCTTTCCCTGCAAGTCAGAAGCAATTTAATCTGACAATCTCAGGGGCACATTTGTTGTTTAAGGTAAGGAAATGAATTGAGCCAAAATCAATCAATTCATGTTCTTCCATCTCACTGTAATCCTGCAGGTATTACATGTGCCCCACTGTCTGACAATTGTCTATTTATCTTACTGTATGCTTCAAAGTCTAAGAGAGAACTGAGCTGTGGAATCAATCTTAGAGCAATTAACAATATCATAATTATGCAAACAATCTGCATTACAAACTAAATTAAGAACTAATCTCAATTATCACAAAATATTCATCGATTCTAAAATCTATTAGTTCTTTTATATTCAGATTGGTTAAACTGAGATGACAGTGAACTTTGCTACCTATTCTTACCTATCATTTAATATCTTGATGCTTTTGCTGATTTTCAATTCTGTAATTGTGTTGTAGTCTCTTTCTGAATCAGTTTCCATTAAGTCTTCTAGGTTATTCCATGTGTACTGGCATATTTTCCAATAACCAACTCATTGTCTACTGTGTAACTAGGAGTGCCAACTCTGACTATTAATCCTGTCAATTTCCATAGCCAAATGACACATGTCCCACCAAAAAGCATTAAGTTTTAACAAAATACTCTAGTAATTTATAGTTTCTTTGTTAAAGGTAAAAAAAAAAAAAAAAGGAAAAAAAGCAGGCAAACAAGAATTGATAATGCACTGCTACTTATAATTCAGGTTTTAAAAACTCTTCATGATATCAAATTTCATGATATTACCATATCATATTGCCATACCATATTACCATAGTATTTGCCAAAATATGACCCTTCAATATGACAGTGACATTTAAACATTTGCCAAGATATCAACATACATGCCAGGGTAGTATGTGTAACAGCAAATGTTGGCCATTCCATATTTACAACACTATTTCAACTCCTGGCCTTCTGTGTTTACTTTCATAATAAAAACAGAACTACATCACTTTCCCCCTCATTATCCTCCCTCCAGTCCCTTACAGCTACCTTTCCTCAAACCCCTTTAATGCTCCCCACTATCAGATGGATAGCTCCTTTATTATTATTATCATTATTGTTTTTTATATATTATGTGTGTGTGTGTGTGTGTGTGTCCACAAATGTATACACATAATGTATGTAAATGCAATTTGATAAATCTTTGTTGTTTATGTACATATTATTTCAAAGCTGACCATGTTGCATTGGGCAACCAATAAAGGGGCTTATTCTTGGGACAGATATATTCTCTTTCTCCCTTCAGTCATTAATTTTCCCACAAAAATTTTCCAGTTCCACACTACCCATGTATTGATCGTGCCATTATCCTGATCTTGTTTATAAAACCATTTCTAGGAGAGACTGTTTCACAGCAGAATTCTCAGTACACTAGCTGATAGAATTTTTCTGCTGGAGCCACCGATATAGGAGCTGTGATGTGGATGTATGCATTGAGGGTGGGCTCTCCATTATTTGCAGATCTCTGGACTGCATTCAGTTTTTGTCCATTTGCAGTACAGAGAGGCTTCTTGGGCTGGAGAGATGGCTCAGCCATTAAAGGCTAGGCTCACAACCAAAAATATAAGAGAGGCTTCTCTGATTATAGGGGTAGAAGAGGTACTGGTCTATGGGTATAAGAATAAGATTTTGAATGTAATAAAGAAGCTCGTGGTCCAGCAATGAGGAAATAGTAGATCATTTTCTATGATACATGACCTCATTACCCCAGGATGCTGGCTTGGTCTCAGTCCTAGGCATGACTTTTCTCCTATTGGACAGGTCTTAAGTCCAATTAGACAGCTATTGGTTAGCACTGAAATACGAATGCCACTTATTGTACCTTTATGTATAACTTGCCATGCTGTAATTACTGTGGTTTATAGTGTTTCAGATGGGTTAGTTTGCTTGATTGCTTCCCTTCATTTGTCAATTTGCATAATATTTTCTGGAAGCATGGTAGCTAGACTACAGAAAAAGGCTTCTGTGTCAGATCCACCTTATATTATCTGAGTCCTGTTTACTAAATGTGAGAAGTCTTGACCAATAGACTTTTATAAACAAGATCAGGATAATGGCAAGATCAATACATGGGGTAGTGTGGAACAGGAAAATTTTTGTGGGAAAATTAATAGAATCCCATTCTCAATCTCTGAGAAGCAATGAAAGGGCTACATCAGTTATCTTTATTGTTTTGTAATCACATGGACTATCCTAACAAGCACTAAAAAAAGAGGTTTCTCATGCCTGATAGTAAGTTGATTTTTATTTTCGTTTGTTTGTTTCACTATGGTTCTTCTATATGGTGTAATTTTAGGTAACTATAAATAACAATTCCTGAAGACCTTATTAAACAACACTGGTCTTACATACCTTTCATCCCTACTTCTTCTGTACTGACTTCCTTCCTCTTCAGTTGGAGTCTTCTTTTCTTTTGCCACATCATATAACTTTTTTCCATTCTGTTGTTGTGATAAACCAATCTCACCAAAATCATGTAGTGGAGGAAAAAGCCTATTTGGTTTATTGGGGGAAATTATGTCAGGAACTAATGCATAGATCATAAAGGAATATTACTTGTTGGTTCATTTGAAGGCTTATACTTATGTAGGACTTTTATACAACCCAGGCACTTACCATGATCCTCTATGACGATGCGTACTATCCCAATATTTGGTAGGACACTCCTATGTTAAATAATATGTCTCTAAAACAATTCCTGACACGCTCTGCGAGACCATACTAATAGGCTTAAGGTGAACGATAAGTCCTCTCAATGGAGATTATCCTTCCTGCAGCTCTAATTGTGCAAGTTAAAATTTGAAATGTGAATTTAAGTAACTCGCTCCTCTCCTTACAGATAACACCTCAGAATCAGTGAGCAGAGGAAGGTCATGTCTGCAAATACTTGAATGAACATATGTCATCAGGGCTGTCAATGTCTAGATGTCCCTAACCATAGTGATAATATCTATTCACATTAATAAGTCTTCTTGGTCGCATAAGGTTTCTGATTGCAATGGGTATTCTCTTTATGTTGAAGTGTTAAATGTTCAGCATAACAAAGAGAACTAGGAACCTTCTACAAGGTTCTTTGGAGTATAGTTGGTGTTGAAAACAATTTGTGCTAAAGACACATCTTTATGATATATGTATGTCTCAGTAACGTCGCGAATTTATTCCTCCTTAGAGATATATTATACCTGACATGCTGTCTTCACTATAACTTTCGGGAATTTCAGCCCTCAGTTAGATTTAATATAAGAGAAAAAAAATTCTCAGAGTGAAGAGAAGAGCATAGTTGTTGGTAGTTATTTATAGTTCAAGGATGAATATATTTAAAATGTTCGAGTGGTTGACTAGAATTGCCTGAGTAGGGTTACTAATAACTTCTGAAAATAAGTGAGTTTGTGTCGTTGGGTTGAGGGTGTTGGGTGTTTGTGTGGTTGGACGGTGTGTTGGTGAAGTAGTGTCTGGGCGTATTTACACGTCGTAAACTTCATTGTAATCCAGATTTGTATAGGAACATTCATACTAGACGTTAATAATGCTCTTTGATGGTGATGCTCTACTAGGAGTATATTTGACTATGCACTTTTGCATTTCACGCTGAATAATTCTCTTTGCGTAGTTAATCAAAATTTGGAATTATTTCATCTATTTTCCCCTGAAGGAGTTAAATAGAAGATTGATCAAGTAAAACAGCTGATGCATTTCAATATTTGCATCTGCACCTTAGTACCTCCTTGGGGATGGGTAGTATTGACATTATTGCCGATATTCTTTATTAGCTCTTGGTGCTGGGAAGTGCTACACACACTTGCGCCGTTCAATGTCTATGCGGATTTGTCTTAGAGGTCTTAACTTTTGACTCTGTAATTTTTGATGATATGAGGCATTGGATGAAGTATGAGCGTCCTCATCTCACTTTGGGTTTTGCGTCGTTTGTAGTGGACAAAGAAGCAGGGTGAGTGGTGTGTTCTTTTCAGGCTTACGTGTGTGATGTCTCAACACTCACCCACTCTAACACTTTTATGAGTGTACTTCAGCAATAACGTGATTACAACAGAGATTCGAGGCGCCCATGTATTCGTAATTGCGTTAGCGGATTGGAGCACACCTATTTGCCAGTGTGCTTGCTCTTGCCTGCAGACTGCTGCTACGTTGAAGAGCAAGCTATGAACTGGACACACTTGGCATGTTGCTACTTTTCTAGTACACTCCTAAATACTCCTTGGTCATGAAAGTCACCTGTTCATAGATGATCTTCATGTGCGTTTTTAGCTAGGTTTTTTTTATTCTTGGTGACAACGCTTTAGTTTAAGTTATCGACTTCATTCCTTTAACAGATAATTCATGAGATCGTGCAGAGATAAACAAGATAGCAACAGGCAACCATAAATCAAAATTGGATCCCAGAAAGATTAATATTTTCTGTCCCCACCATTTTCTCTCATGTTCTTCAGAACCCTAGTTTACATAAGGGGTCAGCAGAGTTCCTCAGGACTGTAGAAAGTTACCATTTCAACTTTCGTTATGATACTCGTCCTTCTGGTACTCAATGATGCACGTTAGTTAGTGATTTTGAATTTCTCTTAGTCATGATATAGATCTGCTCTTCTTCGCATATTATGGTAGGTCGCCCATATATTGCTATCGGTTAGAATCTTGCCTCAAACTAGTCTCCCAGATCAATCATAGAAAATTCACACTAATTTCTTGGCGAAACCTGCGATTTCTATACTTTCTGACTGAGGTAGTTGTATTTGCTCAGACTTTTTGATAGTTATTAGCGGTAAACAAAAGAAAGAAAAGAAAGACAAGAGACGAGGATTGAGACGAAAATTCGAATTTGCATTCAGCGTGAGTTAGACCGTGAGTGACCCTGAGAAGAGAGATGAGAGAGGAAGGGATGAAGACGATCTCCGGAAGGAGGGAAGGGACTATAGGATGGCCTAAAAGGACAGGGCAAGAAGGCACAGGGGGTAGGTGTGCGATGGGTTAAGGCAGGATTGAGGAAGAGGGGACATGTATACTATTTGGGGAGGATTTCAAGAGAGAAATCGAAGTAGAGTGGAATGGGAATCAAGGTGAAAGGAGAGGAGAGGGTAGAATAGAAAAAAGAAAGGCAATGGTGGAGCATCAGAAAACAATAAAGGAAAAATTATGAGAAGGATTGTCAAAAGACCAAGAGTTCTCACTAATGAGTCGTGGTAGTTGAGTAGCTGAATGTTGGAGGATATGGAAGGGATGCCATTAGATGCGAACAATGGGCAAACCATGATGTGTGGTGGTTTTTTGGTGAAATAGGGCTATTTCATTTATGTGAGGGGGGGAAGGCGAGTTGTCGTGTTCTGTGAGGTTTGCGGGGGGGGATTTGGGGGGGTGGGTGTGTTGTGTTGGGGAAACAGCGAGAGTGCGGACGGGGTTAGCAGCTGGGGTGACGGCAAGGTGGTGGTAATAATGTGGTGTAGGGAAGTAGGGAGGAGGGTGGGGTATGGGGGCGGGGTGGGGGTGTTTGGGTGGGGGTGTCGGGTTGGCTGTGTTTGTGGTGGGGGGTGGTGGGGGGGGTGGGTTTGGTGGGTGCTCGGGGGGAGCGCGGAGTGGATTGCTTGTGCGGTTCGTTTTGACTTGTTGGGGGTGATTGTTGGTTGGGTGGATCTGCTCGGGTCGGTTTGGTTTTATGTTTTTTCTATATTTTTCTTAGGTTTATGTTATTGAGACGCATGCGGTGTGGTTCTTTGGCATTGCTGTTTGGGGATCCGTGTTTGATGTGTGATGATCATCGGAAGGGTGATCAGGAGGTGGAGGTTTTGTCGGTTAGTAAGTTTGGGGGATGATGTGTGTGTGTGTGGTTGTGAGACTTAGTAATCCTCTGATTGGTTTAGGATATGCCACTTTTTTATGGTCCCAAATTATGTTCAGTTTGTCCCTGCTTAGCGGAGGGTACCTCGGAAATTATTCTTGTGTCTATGCGTCTTTCCTGTGGACACGAGTTGCTTGTATACAATGGTTGCTAGGTGCTGCATTAACACTAATTGATGTAGGAACGGGGTATGGTAGATGTTAGGTTGTTTTTGGATGAGACGCTTGCTGGAGGGGTGAGGAGTCTGGTGGGATCAGTTCCCCCCCCAAGGGGAGATTGGGGGGGGCGGTGGAGGGTTTTTTGGGGTGCGTGGGGGGGTGGCGTGGATTGGAGCGCTGCGAGGGGGGGTACGATTAGGTGGGGGGGGGGGTGCGTGGGTGTGGGAAGTAAGGAGCAGGGGGGAGGGCCGGTCGTTGTAGTTATGGGAGGGGGCGGGGAGGGTGGGGGGGGTTCTGGGACGGTATGTGTATTGGTGTTTATTTTGGGAGTTGAGAGTAGTAGGCGGGGGGGGGCGGCGGGTTTATGGCTGGGTGCGATTTATCTGTGGTATGTGGGGATGTGCTGTTTTGGGGGGTGGATTTGTGTATTGTGCGGGTGGATGGGACATTAGGGGTTTACAGTGCATTTTGTTCTGTTGTTTTGCTTTGTGTTTGGTTATAGCAGGTGAGTTTCGGGACTTTGGGGGTAGTTGGGTCTGTGAACTCAGTTAGTTAATAAAGAAATGAAGAATAACTGCTAGCAAGACTGAGGTATGTAGATTGAGTAGTCAATGGATTCCATGACATAACAAAACTGTACTGCGCTCTGAAATTAATCCCCCCCCCCCCCCCCCCCCCCCACACATAAGGGTTTTGGGTGTTGTGCTGTTAGTAAATGGGCCCCCCTTTGATGGTAAACCGTATGACCATGCTATGTCAATTGGTAACTGTGCATGGCTCTGGTGGGAGGGACTAAATGTGATGGCGGGACGGGTTTGAGGGGGGGGTCTGACGAGTCCTGCAGGTGAGCTGCTGGGGGTGTATGGTTTTACTGATGGTTGTTGTTGGGATTGGGTTTGTGGAGGGCCCCCGGGTGGAAGGGCGGTGAGGGGGGGGGGGGGGCTAGATAGGGGGGGGGGCTGGGGGGGTTGGGGGGCGGGGTGGGGGCTGGGAGAGTGGGGCGAGGGTTAAGCGGCTGTGTTTTATCTTTTTTCATCCACCCAACTTAACCCACCCTCGAATTTTTTCCCCCACAATCAGCATCAAGGCTTCCTGGGACCAAGGATCTCCTCTCCCACCTATGCCACACAAGGCCATCCTCCCTGCATATACAGCTGGAGCCATGGATCCCTCCCTATGTGCTCCAGACTGGTGGTTTCGACCCTGGGGGCTCTGGTTGGTTGGTATTGTTGCTCTCCTCATGGGGCCGCAAACCCTTTTACCTCCTTCAGTTATCTCTCTAAACTCCTCCATTGGGAACCCATGATCAATTCAATGGTTAGCTGTGAACATCCGCCTCTGAATACGTCAGACTCTGGCAGACCTCTAAGGACACAGCTATCTTAAGGCTCCTTCCTGTCAGCAGGTACTTCCTGGCATCCACATCAGTGTCTACCTTTGGTGATAGCACATGGGATGGGTACCCAGGTGGAATGGTCTCCAGACGGCCCCTCCTTCAGTTTCTGTCCCACACTTTGTCTCCATATTTGCTCCCTTGAGTATTTTGTTACTCCTTCTAAGAAGAACCAAAGCACTCACACTTTGGTTTTCCTTCTTCATGAACTTTATGTGACCTATGAATTGAATCTTGGGTATTTCAAGCTTCTGGGCTAATATACAATTATCAGTGAGTGAATACCATGTGTGTTCTTTTATGATTGGGTTACCTCACTCAGGATGATATTTTCTAGTTCTATCCATTTACCTAAGAATTTCTCAAATTCATTGTGTTTAATAGCTGAGTAATACTCCATTGTGTAAATGTACCACATTTTTGTATCCATCCCTCTGTTGAAGGACATCTGAGTTCTTTCCAGCTTCTGGCTATTATAAATAAGGCTGCTATGAACATAGTGGAGCATATGTCCCTGTTATATGTTAGAGCATCTTCTGGGTATACGCCCAGGAGTGGTATAGCTGGGTCCTCAGGTAATGCTATGTCCAATTTTCTGAGGAACTGCCAGACTGATTTCCAGAGTGGTTGTACCATCTTGCAATCCCTCCAACAGTGGAGGAGGGTTCCTCTTTCTCCACATCCTCGCCAGCATGTGCTATCACCTGAGTTTTTGATCTTAGCCATTGTGACTGGTGTGAGGTGGAATCTCAGGGTTGTTTTGATTTGCATTTCCCTGATGACTAAGGATGCTGAACATTTCTTTAGGTGCTTCTCGGCCATTCGAGTTTCCACAGTTGAGAATTCTTTGTTTAGCTCTGTATCCCATTTTTAATAGGGTTATTTGGTTGTCTGGAGTTTAATTTCTTGAGTTCTTTGTATATATTGGATATTAGCCCTCTATCAGATGTGGGATTGGTAAAGATCTTTTCCCAATCTGTTGGTTGCCGTTTTGTCCTATCGACAGTGTCCTTTGCTTTACAGAAACTTTGCAATTTTATGAGGTCCCATTTGTCAATTTTTTTTTTTTCTCTTCAATTCCATTTTTTTTTTGAGTTTTTTTTCCTTTTTTTTAATTTTTTTTTTGCTTATTCACTTTATAACCCGTCCCAGTCACCCCTCCCACAATCCTTCCCCATCTCTTGTTTTCTGAGTACCCCCTCCTCCTGTATCCCCCACCCTGCCACTTTAAGTCTCTGAGAGGCTAGGTGCTTCCTCTCCCATTGAGGCCAGATGAGGCACCCAGCTAGAAGACCATACTCCATATACAGGCTGCATGTTTTGGGATAGCCCCCACTCCAGATGTTTGAGACCTGCATGAAAACCAAGCTGCACATTTTCAACATATGTGCAGGGAGGCCTAGGTCCAGCCCATGGAGGTAGTTCTGTGTAGACTAGGTATGCTCCACGGTTGGTGATTCAGTCTCTGAGAGCTCCAAGGGTTCAGGTTGGTTTACTCTGTTGATCTTCCTGTGCAGTTCCTATCTCCTTAGGGCCCACAATCCTTCCCCCTATTCTTCTATAAGAGTCCTCAAGCTCCATCCACTGTTTGGCTCTGGATGTCTGTATCTGTCTGAGTCAGCTGCTGGTTAGAGCCTCATCTTAGAGCATAGGCCACTGGCGTTCTCTTCAGGAACTTTCCCCTGTGCCCAAGTATTCAAGGTTCTTCCCCACCTTCTCTTCTATTAGTTTCAGTGTATCTGGTTTTATGTGACGGTCCTTTATCCACTTGGACTTGAGCTTTGTACAAGGAGATAAGAATGGATCGATTTGCATTCTTCTACATGTTGTCCTCCAGTTGAACCAGCACCATTTGTTGAAAATGCTGTCCTTTTTCCACTGGAGAGTTTTAGCTCCTTTGTCAAAGATCAAGTGACCATAGGTGTGTGGGATCATTTCTGGGTCTTCAATTCTATTCTACTGATCTTCCTACCTGTCTCTGTACCAATACTATGCAGTTTTGTTTTTTTTTTTTTATCAGTACTGCTCTGTAGTACAGCTTGAGGTCAGGGATGGTGATTCCTCCAGAAGTTCTTTTATTGTTGAGAATAGTTTTCGATATCCTGGGTTTTTTGTTATTCCAAATGAATTTGAGAATTTCTCTTTCTAACTCTGTGAAGAATTGAGTTGGGATTTTAATGGGGATTGCATTGAATCTGTAGATTGCTTTTGGCAAGGTGGCCATTTTTACTATATTAATCCTGCCAATAATCTTTCCATCTTCTGAGATCTTCTTTGATTTCTTTCTTCAGAGACTTGAAGTTATTGTGATACAGATTTTCACTTGCTAGTCACACCAAGGTATTTTATATTATTTGTGACTATTGTGAAGATTTGAAATAATATAAATAATTCCAAGAATCATCAACAAGCAACCATCTATTAGCATTAAAAATAAAACGTACAAGAAAAACTAAAATCATTTCCTCTAAAATTAACAAAAGAAAAGATGTTCAATATTACCATTCTCATTCAAAATAATGCTTGAAATCTAGTCAAAGCAATAAGGCAAGAGACTGATATAAAAAGGATATGAACAGCAAAAGAAGTAAAATGATTCCTGCTTGCTGATAATAAAGTCGTATATTTAGAAGACTTAAAAGACTACACTAGAAGACTGTTAGACATTAGAAACATCTTTTAAAAAGTAACAAGATCCTAAACATAAAACCAGATACACTGAATGTGACAGAAGAGAAAGTGGAGAGTAGCCTTGAACGCACTGGCACAGGAGACTACTTCCTGAACACCAATAGCTCAGCCACTAAGATCAACAAATTAATAAATAAGAGCTCATGAAACTGAAAAGCTTTTGTAAGGCAAAGGACAGTCACTGGGACAAAAACAACAGTCTACAGATTGGGAAAAGATTGTCGCCAACTCCACATCTAAGAGAGGGCTGATATATAAAATATATAAAGAACTCAAGAAACTAGACAAAATAATCCAATTTAAAATGGAGTACAGATCTAAACAGAGAATTCTTGACAGGAAACTCAAATGGCTGAGAAGCACTTAAAGAAATGCTCAGCATCCTTAGCCATCAGGGAAGTGAAAATGAAGACTACTTTGAGATCCATCTTGTATTTATTAGAATGGCTAAGATCAACAAAACAAGTGACAGCTCATGCTGGCAAGAATGTGGAGCAAGGGGAAAACTCCTCCATGGCTGGTGGGAGTGAAAACATGACAATAGAGCTGTTTCTCAGAAAATTGGAAATTGATCTACCTTAAGACCAAGCTATACCACTCCTGGGCATAAACCCATAGGATGTGTCATCCTACCACAAGGACACTTACTCAACTATATTCATAACAGCTTTATTCATAATAGCTGGTAAGTGAAGGATGATCCACAGACTCGGAGAGGCTAAGTAACAAGGAGAGCCCAAAGGGGTTGGGAAGGATGCCAACAGATGGATCCGCCTGGGAAGGGGAAATTGAAAAGACTTTGAATGTAGACTAGGGGAGGGTGGGAGATGGGAACAGGAGGGTTTAGGAGCCAGGGTTGGGGGGTAGGAGGGATAGAGAAAGTACTGGGAGAGAAAACAGGAATTGGGAGGCATTTGGGTGCGATGCAGAAACTTAGTGCAGTGGAAACCCCCTGGAATCTCTGAGAATGACCCAAGTAATCGGAGTTAAGCCTGAACCAGCAATCTTCTATAACCAGGCAAGGCTCCCAGCAGTGGGCCTGGACCATTAAACTAGCCACAAAACCTTTGACCTACAATCTGTCCTGTCTGAAAGATGTGCTGGGCAATGGTGGGGCAAAACTTATAGAGTGGCCAAGCAATGACTGGGCCAACTTGAAGCCCACATCACAAGAGGGAGCCCTTGCTTCACAATGCCTGGATGTCCAGAAACCAGAGGCTGGACAGCTCAAGAGACCCAAGATAGAGGTAAACACACTGAAAAAAAAAAATGATTCCTAATGATATTCTACTATACTCATAGATTGGTGCCTAGCCCAACTGTCATAGAAAGGCACCATCCAGCAGATGCAGAGATCCACAGCCAAAATTAGGTGGAACCAGGAGAACCCTGCAGAAAAGGGAAAGATTGCAGGAGCTAGAGAGGTCGAGGACACCATGAGAATGGCCCACAGAATTCACTAAGCAGGGTTCCATAGGACCTCACAGAGACTGAAATGACAATCATGGACCTTGTATAGGTCTGAGCTAGGTCCTCTAGCATGTACATTATTGTTGTATTGCTTGGTGTTCTTATGGTACACCTAACAGTGGGAGTGGGGACTGTCTCTGAATCTTTTGCCTGCTCTTGGGACCCTTTTCCTCCTACTTGGTTGCCCCATCCAGCCTTGATTGATATGCCAGTATGTGCCTAGTCTTATTGTAACTTGTTATGCCATGTTCAGTTGATATCCCTGGGAGGCCTGCTCTTTTCTAAAGGGAAATGTAGGAACGGTGGATCTGGGGGAAGGGGGTTGGGAGGGGAATAGTAGGAATATAGGGGGGAACTGTAGTCAGGATATAATGTATGAGAAGAATTTTTAAAAAGTAGCAAGATATAAAAGTCAGTAGCTTCTCTATACAACAATGAGCACTGTTGTTCTGAATGAACTCAGGAAAACACCACAATAGCTTTATAATTGCCTATTTATTACAATAAAAACTCCAAAACACTGAAGAAATTGGAGACTTCACATATTATGGACTGGATTAATACTGCCAATATTCAATGAAATCCTCATAAAAGATCTACAGAGACTAAAAAGTAAAAAGGGCATCTTAAAATCCACATGGAAGTTAGGTGTGATGGTACATGCTTTTAATCTCAGCACTAGGGGGTAAGGCACAGGATGATCTCTGTGAGTTTGAGGCCACAGCCTGGTCTACTCAGGGAGTACCACGACAGCCAGGGATACACAGAGAGAACCTGGCTCAAAAAAAAAAAAATTCACGTGGAAACATAAAGATCCTAAATAACCTTGAGCAAAAGGGGCAATGCTGGAGGTATAATAGAGTAAAAAAAAATCAGAAAACAAGCCCAAGAAGTTTCAGCTCTGATTTTTGGCAAAGGTAACAAAACTATATTTGAAGAAAAAGCCTCTTTAACAAGTGGTACTGAGAAAGAAGAAAGATGTAAATATATTATAATCTCAAAATAAAAGAAATAGTGCATTCACACTAGAAAACTGAATCTAAAACCTGGTCAATCTCAAATCAACTCAAAATAGATCAAATGTCGTAATGTAAGGGTAGGCAGAGTAGCATATGCCTTTAATCCTAGTACTCAGGACGCAGAAGGGGAACTTGGTGAGTTCAGGGCAGTTTGATCTGCAAAGTGAGTTCCAGGCCAGCTAGGGTTATACAGCTAGAAACTGTCTCAAAAGCATAAATAGAATAAAATAAACGAGGCTCTTACTCTAAGACCCTGAATTTGAAACTAGTCTAGTATGAACCACAATAGTGACCAGCATGGCACAATAGCCCTAAGGGTTCAGTAGTGACGCACATGTCTTGGCAGTAACCAACAGCTTTGTAATTGAACTTAAGGCCATTCAACAAAAGAGAAATCATATGAGGAAGGGAAACCTAGCCAACTACCCAGCTAGTAAAATCAAGGGTCTTGGAGGAGAACTTACAATTACTACTTTACTAAACCAGCATAATCCCTAACTACACTCTAAATATTTGTCCTTATGCCCACAGATAAGTACACTCTTCATCCGTCATCAAGGAACCTTCTCTTTGTAACAGATAAAGACCACTACAGAAAACCAGAGCCAACTAAAATTCAGAGTTAAGGGTACATCTACAAAATGCTCCTGCACCTAAGGCTTAGGGAGTATGGCATAAGAGAGACAGATTGTAAAGGGCATAGGAACAAGATGTTTGCTGTGAGGTTGTATCTTCTAGCAACATCAGAAGCTACACCCATAAAGTCTCACCAATATAACTGCCTAAATAGGAACTGAACAAGGATGACACCAATAGACATGCCAAAGTGGATGGGGGAAAGACCACAAGGCATCAATCCTATACACAAAGAACTGCAGGCAAGTAAGAAATGCTTGGAGTGGGAGAAGCAGTCTTTATTAGGGAGGAGCACACCAATTCGTCAGCCAATACCAAGTAATCAGCCCTAAAAACATACATACAGGTAACTCTATATAGACTAAGAAGGTTATATTTAGGAATATACACACACACACACCCCACACATGTATGTAACACCAATTAGTTTTAGAAGGCTATGAATTGGAAAGAAAGCAAAGAACATATATATATATGTCTTTATATGTCATATATATATATATATATATATATATATATATATATATATATGAATGAAAGCATTCAGGGGAGGAAAGGGAAAGAAGAAAGATGTAAATATATTATAATCTCAAAAATGAAAGAAATAATTTTAATATATCTATTTAGTTATGAAGTAACACATTTTCCTTAAAACATTACAAAGAAATAAAAACAAGCTAGAACTATAACTAAGAAGAGAATTATTAACACTTTGAGATAAAATGACCCAGGCATAGCCAATGACTTTTTAAAGAGAACTCTGATGGTTTATCAAATAAAAGCAAGAACTGAGAAATGAGATGGCATGAAAGTAAAAAAAAAAATCAAAAGAGTAAAAAGACAGTTTACAGAATTAGAGGCAGCTATTGCCAGCTGTTTATTTTACAAGGAATCAGTATCCAGAATATATATGAACTCAAAAAACTAAACATTAAAATAACAAATAATTGTATCAATAACTGAACAACAAAAATTATTTTTAAGTAAGTGGTCAACAAATACATGAAAACTATTTCAGCATCTTTAGTAATTGGGAAAATGTAAAAACTACATTGAGATTACTTCTCATTCCACTCAAAATGCCTGTCACTAAGGAAACAACAATGAAAACCAACAAATGTTGGCAAGATATGGGTAAAAACGAAATGCAAGAAAATTTACTTTAGAAAGACAAAAATGTGTCTAAACTGGAGAAATCACAGAAAGTCCTAAAAATAAATTAAATCAAATATGTACATGCTCTCTACTATTCAGAAAACAAAAATATTTAGTCACACAAAGTTGGCCTACATAAATAAAAAATGCTCATGTATTGAAGGCCTTACCAGTAAATTTAAGATGTCTCATTCTTCCCAAATTTGTATGCAGATTAAAACCAATGTGAATCAAAACTTCATGCTTCAGAAACAAAGCAAAACAAAATAAGACAAACGATATTATCTAAAAAACTTTTTACAAAAATGTAAAGAACTTAGGATAGACCAAGAATTTTTGGAAGTAATGACAGAATGTTAGTGCAACTTAAGAGTTAACTATAGAGTAACCCGTGCACAGGGCTGGCATTAGGACAGGACAGAAGAGAAAGGATAGAAAGAGAACAACATATTATTTTTGATAAAGGTGCCAAAATTCTCTGATAGACAAAAGTAAAATTTACAATACCACCAGAGCAAGTAGCTATTCATGAACTTCAACTGTAATCTCACACTGAAAAAAAGAAATCAAAGGTGTTCACAATCTAGAGTAATGGCTAAAGCTAGAATTACAGTAGAAAATACAATAAAAATTTACATAAATCCAATGCTAGCAGTGTTTTCGTAAGATACAGAAACCATAAAAGAAAAAAAAAATCAAATTGAATTTTTTCCAAATTAGAAGATTGAGTGTCACAAACTGAGAAAAAAGTTGTAATATGTATACTTGACAAAGAACAAGTAAATATCCAGAATGAGTTACTGTAACTTAATACAGTGAAGATATTACTCCCCCTTTACACACACAGTAGTGGTACTATAGTGTGTGTACTATTACTACTATTACTACAACAGAACACAATGGTCCTTAAGCACAAACATATGTAGTCATCAGGTAAATACAAATTAAAAGCCACATGAACTTCCATGACACACCACTAGAATGGCTAAAATTGAAAAGGATGACAATATCAAGCACTGGCAGTGATGTAGCATAGCTGTAACTCTCACATGTTGTTGGTGTTATCATTGGTAGTAAAATAGTACAACCAACATGGGAAATAATTTGGCGGCTTCTTAATGACCAAAGGGCAAGAAGTCTGTAGTAACTGTTCCCTTGAGGAAGCCTAGCAATGTCCCCTTACCTCCATTGCATTTTCCTAAAGTGTTGCTGTGATCCTTCCTATCTCACCTATCCATTGCCATCATTCCCACTTTACCAACATCACTCTGGCTCCTCCTCCTTTAGCTTCTGTACTTGTTTCTTTTTTGTTACTTGTGATAAGCAGGATGAGCAATAGCAGCTGAGGGTAAGAAAGGGTTTCTTTCAGTTCACTGGTTACAGTCCACTATTGATGGAAGGGAGGGCAGGAACTCAAGCAGGAACTTCAGTTGGAAATCATGGAAGAAAGGCTGCTTGCTGGCTTGTGCCGGTGGATGCTTAGCTAGCTTTCTTACACAGCCAAGGCCTACCTACCACGGAAAAAGCACTGCTCACTGATGGGTGGGCCCTTTTACATCAACTAGAAATGGAGACAATACCCGTAGACATGCTGACAGGACAATCTGACCAGGCAATCTCTCAACTGAAATGTCCTTCTCAGGTTACTCTAGGCCAGAGTAAATGTGAGTTGTGACACCTTTGGGTACAGGGGTCACATATCAGATATTCTACATATTAGACATTTACATTATGATTCATAACAGTAGCAAATTTACAGTTATAAAATAGCAACAAAATAATTTTATGGCTGGGGTCACCACAGCATGAGGAACTGTATTAAAGTTGCAACATAAGGAAGGTTGAGAACTACTGTGCTTGGCTATGTGCAATTAACAGTTAAAGCTAACAAGGACAGCTTCTTATTTACCTCAAGGAACAATCCCCTCCAGCTGTTTGCTATCAAAAAGCACTCCTATCAGCCATGCTTTCTTACTCTTTCCCACTAGCTTCTACCACCAAGGAATACTGATACTGACCTCCATCCCACCTTAATCTCTATCCCTCCCCCACACAGTTCCTCTTAGAGTCAAGCAACCTCTTTTTGCCCAGGACATTTGTATTCAACCTTGGGCATATAGGTATATAAAAAAATCAAGTATTTACTGATAAACAAATCATAAAGAAGCTATAAAATAATTCTTCTGCACTCATATAATTTTACTATTGATTAAAGATGAAAGCAAATTTGCATAGTAATGAGAGAGATGTGCTTGTTTATTTGAAAAGAATTAAATTCTGGCTGGATAGTTGATACTGTAGGACACAGAGAAACTTTGGTTTTCAGAGTTGATCAATATTTTGATTTTATAATCGTCAATGCTGAGAATGCTTCTTTGCATAAATATGTACTACAAAATGGTAGGAATATACATAGGAATATTCAGAAATTGCTGGAAGTTCTGTTCTAATTGAAAACCAAAAATAAAACCAAAGCCAGCAACTCAAAACAATAATGTAAAAAATAAAACACATAAACACAATTCAATGATATTTGATATTTATATGCTAAGAACAATGGTAGGGCAATATTGCCTTTATTCTATAATTTAAACGTTTATTATATTTCTATAAAAGCCAATCCCTTTTTATGTACAACAAAACACTAAGTTGTAACATACAATAGTATGGAGTTGAGCTGATGTGTTTCTGGCAGCGTTTGTTGGTTTTAGATCATGTGACAGAATGTTAGGTGGAAAGTGTGTGCGCACTGTGGGCTCAGAAGCAAGGCAGCAGTGACGTCACATGATGTAACACGTGTGCATGCTGCTAGGAATTTCAAATTCAGCATGCATTTGCTTTTGAATCAAGTTTTGTTTATTGTGTGCTCAGGAACTGTTTCCTGTTGCCAAATTTTTACAGCCCCCATATCCCATTCCACAATGTCATATGGGATGGCTACCCACAGCTTAAGCCAGGATCTAGTGGAACACCCCTATTACACATATCTTTTGGCTTCCCACTCTAGAAAATCTCTGGAATATCTCCGAGCAATTTTTCCTCTCAAAAAGTACCCTGTATTTATTTCCTCTCTGCGTATTCCTTCCTCAGCCTACTGCAATCTGGCTGCTGGCTTTACCAAAGGACTGAAAAATGATCTGGCCAAGGTTCCCACTGATTACCATGCTGACAAAGTCCACTGACATCACAGTTATTCTATCAACTGGTCTCTAAACCATTTCTGACATGGGAGAAATGATTTCTATCTCTCAGCTTGGATGACAGCATTCTCCGAGGATAACTCTCAGTCTCTTGGGTAACTCTGGCTCTACCCACCCCTTTATAAATGGAGGTGTTCCTCGGGATCCTGGTAGCCTGCTCCATTGTTTCTTTATTTCATCTTTTGCTCAGACCTTGGTCCTAACTTTTAGATCAAAATAAAAAATACATTTATTTTAGAAGTTCACCAGGAGTAAAATGTTCAAAAGTCAATTATTTTTCCCAGTTCATCCTTCGAGCATATGTATTGTAAAAAGATGCTATCACTATCCAACTAATCATATGAACCAAACATATGAGCATTTCTCAGCATTCTCTTTAAAGGTACCAGATCCCACTGCTTGAGACCTCATCTGCACTTCCTTTCCTCCATCCAAAGCTTTTATTCAGTCACCTATTTCTCATGAGGACCACTGCACCTCCTAGCTGGTTCTCTCTTTAAATAGCTGTCTCTGTAACAGTGTCTAATTGGTCTTAAATATATACCCACTTGTGAGACTTCCCTGCCTGAAATCTACCAATGTTTCCTCAGTGCATGAAAAATAAAGTCCAAACTTTTTAGCATCATAGACAGAGCATTCATAACCTACCTACTGTCTCTAATAGCACCAACTACTTTCACACTAAGTCTACTAATTCACCTCTCTGCACCTCTACACACCCTTTCCTCCACCTTCAGTGACCTACCCTGACAAGTCTATTTATTAATTCACTGACTCTTTTAGAAGTTCTCACTTTCCCTTCTATGCTACAGTTGAGCAACTGCCTATGAAAATGTAATAGTTTCCTGTTGCATTGGCAGTAAGTCACTTCAAATTCTATGGCTTTAAATAACATAACATAATCATTTTATAGTTTTAGAGGTAAGCGTCTCCAATGTAGTCCTAGTGAACTAAAATCAAGGTGTTGGCAGGGTTGGTTCCTTTTGGAGGTTCTAAGGAGGAGAGACTCTTGTTTCTTGGCTCTTTAAACTTGTACAGGCTGCCAACGTTGAGATTCCAGCTGTATCATCCCAATCTCTAATCTGTCACACTGTCTTCTCCTGTAAGTTAAATCTCACTCAGCCAGTCTTTTTATCAAACTGTTGTCATTAGTTTGAGCCACAAAAACAATCCAGGATAATCTCCCATCTTAAGATCTTTACCCACACTTACACTTTTATTTGCCATATAAGGTAACATAGTCTTAAATTGTAGGAATTGGATATGAACATCTTTTAGGGGTTAGTGAATATCCTTTACCCTCCACACAATAATTAGAATAATTGTGTAAAATTTCGATTCCAAATGAATCTACTTTTGCTGCCTTGTGACTTCCCTGAGGGTACGCTGAATTTATCTGATATAGGAAGATGATAATAAAGATGTATTAAATCAACCTAGCAAAGCATTCCTGTGGGGAAGTGACATAAAAACATCAATGTCCTGGAAATGCAAATAATACCAGGGTTTTAATTCAATCTCAAAGCAAAGGAGTTACAGAGAAATCCACTATTAATGATATGTTCTGAAGACTGGGGAAAATGAAGAAAGTAGTAATTAAGAAAGAAAAAATTGTAGGTAATTGGAAGAACAAATTAGAGGTAGGTTGAGACTGGAGAATAGCCTATAGAAAGAGTTTCCCAATGATCCAGTATAGGGTAAACTTAACGTTCCAACTTAGGTGTTGATAAGTGGGAATGGAGAAAGGCAGGAAAGGAATATGCCTGATATTATACAGAGAATAAACTGCTCTCCAGGACACATTATTAGTTTACCACTCGCAATGTGTTAATTGACATTTATATAACACACTATTAAAGGAATCCATTGGATCATACCTAATTCTTCATACTTTAAAGTCCTTTGATTTTCAGAGAGAAATTCTGGCCTTTACTAATATATAGGCCAATAGCATTTCCACCAAAACTCACTTGGTCGTTCATATTTTACAGAAACTCTCTAGGTAATATTTGTGAAACCCTTCTATACCAAGTCTTAATGTACAATATGGACTAACACAATATTCCAAATCAAATCATGGATTTATTTTATGTATATGCATGATGTTTTTGGTAAAATTTACTTTAAAAACTGAATTTTTTCAAATTGATAATCATCAGTACTAACAATTCTACTGTGGATATGCTATGATATTTAGTCATTAATCATTTAAGGGAAATAAGGAAAAGAAAGCAAAATAAATGAAAACACTGCCAAGTATTATTACAGATGGGGTAGTTAGATACAATATGGCATCAAGCTATCCCATCTGTGTGGGTACAGGTCAGGAAACTAGAGAGGGTACCCTCACAGGGGAAAAATCTTAAGGGGGATATAAAGCCAGAAAAAGGAAGGTAATGAGACAAAATGTTAAGAAGAAAAGATATCTACTGGGAGAGGGAAGTATCGAGAGGGAGGCAAGGGGATAGGGTAGGGCAGCAAGGAGGGAATGAATAACAAAGTATACAAGAAAAGCATCATAATGACATCCAATAATCTGTATGCTATCTTAGAAGCTAACAATAAAAAACCCCACTTATATTCAACTAAGCACGGTGGCATATACCTGTAACCCCAACACTCTGGAGGGCAAGGTAGAAATGAGTTTAAGGCCAGCCTGAGCTTCAGAATGAGATTCTGTCTCAAAAACCACAATATGACAAAACCTCCAGTATATCCAGAAAAGCTTCATGTCCCTACACTCCTTATGAATTCAGTCCCTGCACTTCCACCGTTATTTACTGCCTTGCAGTACTGAAGCTGGACTCAATGTTTTTCCAGCTGACCCAACGTTAAGGTTTGCCAACAGAGGGCATTGGAGGGACACTAGAGCAGAAGCATTTTGCTCTCTGGTTCCAGTGTGTTTCTCTTAAGGCTCCCTAGTGTGTGCAGTTTATTTTCAGTGCTCAGCATGGGGAACCTGTCCATGAGCAACTTCTCTCAGAACCCTCTTGAGGTGGCTTTGCAGCAGTCCTGCCAGTAGAGTACTCTGCCGGTGACCAGCTTCTTCAGCACATCTTTAGTCAGTTGTCTGTACATTCAGAGTCTTAACCGTAAGAATGGCTTTCCTTAAACTCTAGAAGGCAGATTCCCATTGTTTCCTACCAGCATGTCTCAGCAACGCTGTGGTCCAGTTAGCTACCACATGCTCTCTCCAACAAAGCTTGATTTTCAGTGGTACTGAGAGATTGGCCAACCCCTGCCTTACTCTTCCACTTCAGCCTTTGGAGTAGTGGCTAGTCCTTGTGCCTGCTAGTCCTATATTTATTTGTCAGAGTTCTAGAATTCTTACTAACCCATACTACAGGGGCCAATAATTCATGATACTAAACTTTGCTTGTTCAAATACTTGTGGTTAACCCTCTGTCTCTGGAAGGAACTATGCACCTCAGGGGCAACCAATTAAAATGATAAAAGCATTCAGCAAATCCTTTGAATTCCTGAAACTATAGATACTAAACTGGTTACAAACAGAAAGAGAATGGCCTTAGAATTTTTCCTTATTTTAGGATCAAACATTTAAAAATATATTTTGAAAGCAACAACTGCAAGTACATTTTCTTCCATGATTTTTTTCAGCTAAACCACATACATCTATTGTGATCTATTGTGTCTATTGTGATCACATCAAACCTGCTTTGTACTCAAATCTAACCAGTTTCTTACAGAAGAATGTTGTCTTCCAGGGTATTCTACCACTGAAGATGTGTCCTTCCAGGTTTTTGGTGAACCTAAACCATTTACCAAAACTGAGACATGTTTTACAGTTCAAAAGGCAATCGTCATCTGTTTCCTTATAATATTCTTAAAAACCATGCTAAAAGTCATATAAAAACAATCTGTCTAAAATAAATTATCTTTTGATTACAAATCTATTAAAAATTCAGTTTTAATGAACAGTGCTAGACAGGATTTTAGTGTCTAATTGCAGAGCATAATATATCCTTATTTTAGTCTCTGATTCGGAGACAAATTATTCACTGTTGTCATATTTATTTTCTTCAATTGAGAACATCTGCTGCTTACTGCTTTGGGATGGAGTAAGGACCAAGACCAACCAAGATCTCATTCAAACATTAAACTAACAGCATCTGAGTTTAAAAATGTATTTGGTAGGGGCTGGAGAGATGGCTCCACAGTTAAGAGCACTAGCGGCTCTACCAGAGGACTTGGGTTCAATTCCCAGTACCCACATAGCAGCTCACATCTATCTATAGTTCCAGTTCCAGAGGATCTGACACCCTCACAGAAACATTCACAAAGGCAAAACACCAATGCATACACACACACACACACACACACACACACATACACACACACACATATATATGATATAGATATATCTTATCTTATATATGATAAGAGATTCTTATCTTTCCCATGTAGAGATGGGATCTATATATTTTCTTCTTCAATGCCCAAAAGTTGTGACTTTTCAGACAAATAATAAAGAGTGGAAAAGAAACTGCCTGTGGATCATTTTCCTAATTATCTAGGTAACCCTGTCACCACATCGCTTGGACTTTTAGTTTTAAAATGTCACATTTATGTATATGGGTTGTCTAATAATCACAAATTTTCACTCAAAATATGTCTTTACATTAAAATACATTATATCATTTTTCTAAATAATAGTACTAATATTACTAAATACTATTTTACTAAATAACAGTAATTTATATTATTATTATTTAATCATTTTGCTTGGTGACAAGTGCCTTGACCTGTTGAGCTATTTCACTGGCCCCATGTCAGAACTATTTTAATATAAACTCACTTAGCTTCATTTAGTAGAAATCTTTTACTCACCTCATGCTCATAAGCACTGATTTTACTTAACTGAAAATCATTATATGATTCTATAAATTTTAAATTTGTATCGCCTTACAGAAGATTCCATATTATAATTATTTGAATATTTGTTCTTTATTTTTGCCATCAATATCCTAATTTTGTATTCTATAGTATGATGATTTAAGACTGGAGATTTTTAGAGTGACATCTCACAATTAAACTGTGTTTCAATTCTGGCCTTATATGCCAGCTAGGTAAGTTATTTCCATTTGAAAGCTCCACTTTCCTTTCTTGTCAACTGGGCACAACAAATCCGGTTGTTGGGAGAACTGAGGAGATAATGATAAAGCAATCTCTCAGCAAAGAGCTTGGTATTTAGTGTGCAGTACGTCTTCTTATTAATGTCATTACCTTACATAATTATATGTTACATCCTAGTTATTCCACACAATCACATTCTTGTATCATCTTCATTTGACAAGTAAAGAAACTGAGTTTGGAGCCTCTTTAAAAAGAACACTAATCCTATTTGTGGAGGCTTTGTCTCTGTGATTTAGTCACCTCCAAAAGCCCCACCTCCTAATCCTTGGGGATTAGAACCCAACTATAAATTTGGGGAGAGTCACAAGTATTCACCTACTTGTAGTCGATTCAAGGCCCTTCTCCCAAGTCAGCTGTCTTTAGTATGTCAGACTTGGAAAATAGAAAATTAATTTTATTAGCCACTCTGTTGACAGTGCATTTGAAAGGAAACATTGATAACCATGAGCATCTTTGATTTTTTAATTTAAAATAGTTTTGGACATTCTGGTAACAGTATTAGAAGAAGCTTTTATCTGTTCATTGCTTACAGAAACTACCCCCTCATTGCTTTATTTGGGAAGAAATAAAACAGAGTAACTAAAATAAGCAAACAGAAATTATAGAGATGAGATTGATGTTGCTAAGATTAAGGGGACTCCAGAATTAATTGACGATACATTGTTGAAACACAGGACAGGGAAATTACACATTACCTATACTATATGATATGCAGTAAGTTGAACTTCAAACATCCTTATTCTTAATCTTAGTGCCAGCTCTGTGAGGACATTATCATCGTCCTCATGAAAGTATGATGTACAGACAAATTTGGAATGCTTGACTTCAGCTCTTCTCAGGTTTTTCCTGGACCTAGAATGAAAACTAAAGCCTTTTAGCTATAATCCCCTTAGAACTTAACAACCTTAAACTTTCCCTCCGATTTAATAAGAATTCAACAGGATAGAAGTGTCATTTACTTAATCTCCACAAATAAGAAAAGAATTTTCAAATATAGGGGACAAGATGACCACATTAAAATGGAATGGACTCAGCAGGCTCTCTCCCTATATATACATATGTATGTACACATGCATGTGCATACGTACGCACACACACAGATACAAAGGTCATGAACTTAAAGAGAAGTGGGGAGACATCAGAGTTGGAGGCAGAGAAGGTAGGGTAGAAATGATGTAAACACAAGTACTCATTGATGAGATCCTTAAAACTATTTTTAGAAACAATAAAAAGTTAGTTTCAGAAGCTTAAACAACAGGATTGAGTAAGCAGACAATCATGGCAGGGGTCGCAGATACTTTGTAACACCTTCATTCACATATCTAAGGTATTAAAAATATCTACACATTAGAGAGACAAACTGGCAGAGCTTCTTCAAAAGCCAACACTGCTTACTAACTTTATACTCAATAATGAGTAATTTGGCAATCATTCCTCAAATAGTAATGTTAAATCTGCTGGCAGTCATTTCTGAAGTATAACACAGAATGGAAACAATTTACCACACTGATGAGGAAGAAATTTAAGCAAGCCAACATAAAGGCTAATAGCACAGAAAATACAAGGCCAAACTGAAAAATTGTTTTCTAAACATTTCAGAAATGGCACTGTCATAATTTTAGATAAAATTTTTATAATAATTGAACCAAATGACTTGTCACCATTTTCTAAGTAGCCAGTGAAGATAACAAATCAGATTTACTAGTGTCCTGAGTAATGTTTCCTTCATATTTACTATTGAGATGACAATCTTCTATCTGGATTATCACACTTACACTACTCTCTATGCCGTATACCTATTTGTACTCAGCCGAGTCATTACCAGTATTCTGCAGAATGGTTACCTAGTAAGCACAAAACTAAAAGAAAGTCTTTTAAGAATAACACTTTATCTAAAGAGTTCATCTTTTTCACATGAATGGACAAAAATAACATTAAAACTGTTCCAGTCTCTTGTCCTTGGAACAGTGCATACCTATTCAGTGTACATAACATAGAAGAGTATGGATTGCTGAATGACCAGTCAGTGAGCTCTCTAATAATCAAGAAACAAGTGTACAACCTGTACCTTAGTAGCCCTACTGTCCACCACCAGCTACTATTCTGTCAGTTTGAACTCAAACATAAGATTACTCACAGTATTTTTGTATTTTAAATAAATGTGGCTAGATAGTGAGTAGTGTTTAATTTTATGTGTATATATGTGTATGTTGAGGCATGTGTGTCATGGCATGCATGTGAAAGTTGGAGGAGAACTTTGAGGAACTGGTTATTGCCTTCCATCTTATTGATGCAGGGTCTCTCTTGTTTCTGCTACTGGGTTGAATATCCCAAGCCGGCTAGCATTTGAGCTTCCAGGCAAGTATCCTACCTCAGCCTCCCATCCTACATACAGTAGGAGTACTGGGATTACAAAAGAGGGACACATTTGCTTTCTTACATAGGTTCGGATGATTGAACTCAGGTCACCAGGCTTGTGCAGCCATGGTGAGCCATCTCCCCAGCCCAGAATGAGTAGTCCTTTATACCTGGCTTCTTTTACCTATCATTCTTGTGGGAGTCATCTATATTTTGTATATAACAAAGATACATCTATTTTCTTTTTATTGTTTCACTCACTATATGAAGACACTATACTTTTCTGTGTTATTCTTTTTGGAACATGGGATGTTTCTAATTTAGACTATCATGAAGAACTCTACTAAAACCACACTTTCACATTTTTATTTTTTTGGTGGATACATATAAAAGTATTTCTATTTAGTATACACATAAGGAATGAAAATGCTAACCATAAGGATATTTAGATATGCATGTCAGCTTTGGTAGATACTTCCAGTTTACAAATTTATTCTTGTAGTAGAAGAGCTCTTGGTGGTTTTATATCTTCAGTGACACGTGGAATTGTCATTTTCACTGTTAGCCATTCTGTTAGTAATGCAGTGCCATCAATTTGTGGTTTAATCTGAATTTCTCTAATGACTAAGTTGTGTACCATTTATTGGTCATGTAAGTGAATTTCTTTTTGAATTCTCAATATATTTTCAAGGTTTTTGACCATTCCTGATCTGTGTTTGGGATCTTTGCAAGGTTTACTTTGAGGACACCTAGACTTGCCTTCCTATATATAGTATGAGAAGAGTCACCAAACTACTGCCATAACTGATTGTACGAACTCATTATAGATAGCTGCAGAATAAACTTGCACAACAAAGTAGTCTAGATAACCCAGAGAGTTGGCCATGTTAAGAGGGACAAATAGTATTAGAATCATTTAGTTTTATAGTCCAACTTTGGAGTACTGACCATAAAAATGTAACAAAACCATGTGAACTTTTAACAGGTGCTAACCAGTCAAAAATCTTCATGCACTATTAATATCATACCATTGCTTTGCTGTAATATCCCTAGAATTTGAAATATATTAAGAAATATTCAACAAGTGTCTATTTTCTGCTGGGCACTATTCTAGATGGTTTTGAGGCGTGGGGTATGTAAAGCCAAGAGTAGCTGAACACTGTGATATAGTAGGGAGTCTGAAGTGGGTACTTGTCATTAAAATGAGCGTATTCACTTTAGTACAGATACAATCTTTACTACAGGAGAAGCACAAATTGCTTCTCTTTATAGACACTGTTCTTTTTTATACTTGTCATTAAAATATTTTAATTACATACTCGATTTTCATGTTACTAGAAGGGTTGAGTTCATGTAAATTTGTCAACTTAAAAACACTGTCTTAACCCATTTCTAGGCTTAACAACTTTCCACGTAAGGCTTAAGCACACTAGATGCATTGTCATAAATTAACTACGAGAGAATTGGACAAAAAAGAACTGAGACAGGTGATAAAAATCTGATACAAAAAAATCTGATACAATGAACAAAGTAAGGAATCCACGTTAGGAAAACTGTAAATGTTCCTTGAAACTGGGCATCCCTCTATAGAGGCCCTTGAAAGCTATGTATATTGACATGTACAAAGGTGATGATTCTTATGTGCTATGGGTGTCTAAGCCAGGGCAATTCCAATACCTGCCCAACAATGAAACCATTTCCTCGTGCCTGGCCAAATATGACAATGTTCAACTCAAATTTGAATCTTATTCACATGTATATATGTACAAAGGCTGAGAAACCTTGCTCACAAAGACAAGATACTAGCAATGCTACCCTTTCATTTCTATTTTGACTGTACTGGGAATGGAACCTACAGCCTCAGAGACACAAGGCAAAACAAATAAGCTATATGCCCATTCTGTGGTGCTACTTTTAAACATACACTCAAAAACTCAAACACATATAACTATGAAAAACCATATACAACTGGTTTTTCATTATTCATATTTCTTACATTTTTCTTGTCAGCCCATACATGGGATAAACACTGAACCATTGCTCCACAGAAGAAACAGACGGCTAGGCTCCTGTAAATTTCTGATCACATATTTCTGGCCAAATGATCAGTATAGATCCTCTATATGTTTGTGTAAAGATACATTGGTTCACATATATTAATTTGTTAACTGAACTCACTGCCAAGAGCTCAGTGACTCATATCTGAATTGTGCACTTCCTTTGTAAGGCACATAATAGCATTCTTACATTTAAGGAATGCTAGGCAACACTTTGGCAGTACACTTGGTGGCTACTTTTAAGCAACTAAATCAATAGCAAAAAGCACAAAGAAAGTGAAGTGTGGAACTAAATAGATCTTGAAAAGGACACTTATTTACAGAATGAGAGCTAAAATAAGAAGAGAAGAGCTCACTGTTTAACCTCAACCAGGAACCCAAGTGTTAACAATTCAAAGTTTCACTGCTTTGCAGGTCTGTGGGTGACCACAAAAGTGCCACAAGTATTAGTTTGAAAGTTACAAAGAAATGTTGCTGAGTAGATGAATGTATAAAGTACAAAAACCATGAATGAAGACAGATTGTATACTAATGTTAACAGCAGCATTACATATGGCAGCTAATAAAGTAGTCCAATGCCAATTATCAGTTAATGAATGGATATACATCCATACATTAGTATATAATGTAGTATATCTACACAATGGCCAAAGTCTACATCCAGTAAATAGACAGGGCCTCAAATGGTGGAACTGGGTTACTAACTCACAGTCAAAATTTCTCACCCAGAATTGTTCCGGTCTAAAAGAACTGCAGGGACAAAAATGGAGCAGAGACTGAAGGGAAGGCAGTCCAGTGACTGGCCCACCTTGGGATCCATCTCATAGGGGAAGGGGGATCACCAAGGCCTGACACTATTACTGATGCTATGATGTGCTTATAGACAGGAGCTCAGCATGGCTGTCCTCCAAGAGGCCCAACAAGCAGCTGACTGAGACAGAGGCAGATACTTACACCCAACCATTGGACTGTTGTCAGGGACCCCCATGGTTGAATCAGGGAAGGACTGAAGAAGCTGAAGAGGAGAGCAACCACATAGGAAGACCAGCAATCTCAACTAACTGAGACCCCTGGGAGCTCACAGACACTGAGCCACCAATCAGACAGCATACAGGAGCTGGTTCGGGGCCTCCTGCATATATGTAGCAGAGGACTGCCTGTTCTGGCCTCAGTAGGAGATGTGCTTAATCTTTGAGAGGCTTGAGGAAAGGGGGAGGCCTGGTGGGGATAGGAATAGCCTCTCAGAGGCAAGGGGGAGGAGGAATGCGAGGAGGAACTGTGGGAAGGGGGACAAGGAGGTGGGCAATGACCGGAACGTAAATAAACAATTAAAAACAAAAAGCGAACAGAACACTGACCCAATCCACAATATGTAGATGCAGTTTTAAAACATGGTTTAAGTGAAAGAAAGAAGCCATGGGGTCTCCTATTGTATGATTCCATTAATGATCAAAATGTGGAAATCCATAGAGACAAATTAGATTCAAAGATGACAGCTTGGTTACAGGTTTGAGGGTGAAGGATCATAGGTCTGCAGAAGGCTAAAACTTTCTTTCGGGGTTGATGTGAATGTTATAGAGATAAGAGTTGTGCCAGTGAAAACTTCTGAAAATATACAGGCAAAGAATTTCATGATATGTAAATTACATGTGAATAAGACATTTTTAGTATTTTATTTTTTGAATGAATATTTTTATTTCTTTTTTTATTGGATCTTTTATGTATTTACATTTAAAATGTTATCCCCTTTCCTGGCTTCCCCTCCGGAACCCCTCATCCCATCCTCTCTCCCCCTGCTTCTAGGAGGGTGCTCTAGTATTTTATTTTTGATTAACATATATTAAGTTCTTACCAATGAGGCTGAGTGTGGTCTTACAACAAATGCTAATACCAGAAACTAATCAAATTCAGCCTCCTCTTAACTCCCTGCTTCTAACTACCCCAAACCTGTAGCTTATCCTTCCCTAACTGCACTAACACTATTGTTTTTAGCTTGACTTTTTTGTTTTTAAATAAAGGACATACAATATTTGTCTTTCTCTAGCTGACATATTTCATTAAGCAAAATGTCCCCCAATTCCAACAAGTTTGCTACAAATGACAGGATCTGATTCTTCTATATAAATGAACAATATAATGTACATATATAATGTATTTTCTTTATCCATACACCTGTTTGAGGGCACCTAGGCTGGTTCTATCAGCCACTGTAGATAGTACCACCATGAACATGGGCATGCAGATATCTTGTTTGTATGCTTGCATGCTCACTTTATTTCTTTTGGACATATACTCATAAGTAGAAAAATTGATTATATCATGAGTTTATTTTTTGAAGTTGCTCCATACCACTCTATAATTCTATTAATTTACACACACAGGAATACATATACATACACATATATATCCTTGACAGTTGACAGTTTTTTATAGCCATTTCCTCTAGGGTAAGAAAATAGGTAACTAACTGTAATTATTTTTCAATTGTTTTTATTTTATGTGCATTGGTGTTTTGCCTGAATGTATTTCTGTGTGAACGTGTCAGATTTTGGAGTTACAGACAGCCATGAGTTGTCATGTGGGTGCCAGAATTTGAACCTGGGTCTCTGGAAGAACAGTCAATGCTTATAACCACTAAGCCATCTATCTCTCCAGCCCCTAACTGTAATTATTAATAAAATTTCTTGTGTAACTATAGAAATTAAGCATTTTTCAAGTATTTGTTGGTTATTTTATTTCTTCTTTCAATAAATATCTATTCATACCCATTGCTTATCTTTTTTTTTTGGTTTTTCAAGACAGGGTTTCTCTGTATAGCCCTGGCTGTCCTGGAACTCACTCTGTAGACCAGGCTGGCCTCGAACTCAGAAATCCGCCTGCCTCTGCCTCCCAAGTGCTGGGATTAAAGGCGTGCACCACCAACCGCCCAGCGCTTATCTTTTGTTTTATCTTGAACTCATTAAATATTTCAGGTTGATTTGGTTGCTGCCATCCTCTTCTCTCAGCCTCCTGAACCCTGAGATTAAAGGGATGCACCATTATCCCAAGAAGATATAGTTTATTTTTCTCCATGAAGTTATGGATAAGACCCAGGCCTTGTTCATAAGTACTCTACCACTAACCACCAATGTCCCCAGCCCTTCATTTGCCTATTTAAAAAACAGTATTGATTTTTCATTTTGTGCGTGTACATACAGGTATGCTGACAAATGCTTGTACATAAGTGTGTGTGTGTAAGTGCCACAGTGCATGTGTGGAGGTCAGATGACAACTGGCAGGAGTACATTCTCCTTCAACACAACCATGTACATTCAGAATACTGGACTCAAGTTATCAGGCAAGAACCTTTACCATCTATCTGGCCTTCTGCCCACTTTAAAAATTAGATTTATTTGTGATATGTATTTTAGGTCATATATGAAACTGGCTATTAATCCTTTGTCATCTATACAGTTGGCAAATTGTTTACCTAATCTATATGCTGTTTCTTCTCTATTGTTTTAAACCTATTATTGTTTTTTAAATAAGTAGATGGAGATGCCTAGTGCTTCATAAGAGCAATCTCTTTTTGGTTTATATACCATGAATTCCATAATGACTTAATAAATAATTATTTCTACTGATCCATCAGCTAGTAAGTTGGTTGTGGTCTATGAATTTTACTGAAAGTAAAAAGAGAATCAATTTAACTAATTCCCCCTTTCAAATCCAATGCCAGTTTTCAACATGCCCCTTTATTTGGCATTCTAGAGGCATTTATAGATATTTGTAACATATAACAATATTTAGATAGAAGAGAAGAAGAGTCATTGTAATGTGAGACAATGAAATATTATGAAAGAAGATATAAAAGAGAAAAATTTTATATCCATAATGAACATTTTCTTAAGCATATCAACTTTAGAAATAATGAGGGAATATGAATTCTGAAGTTGGTTCCCTTGGAAGTACCAATTTCTGACATTTTATGGGAAGTGTTTATGAACGTTTAGGAATACTTGTGTCCCTGTGTCTGAAGTATGCCTGTTACGGAGTGAAAAATCTAGTATCTGTTCTCTAAATTCCCCTTTTCACCTTTTAATTGAATTTATTTATTGCCAAGTAATACTGTTACCACTTAAAATTTACCACTTCCATACTATCTCTGAAATGTTTCAAATTTCAATAGGACAGACTGCTTGTTTCTTTGTATGTTCTTCATATTACTGAGAATGGGGTTAAAGGGTATTCAATACTTTAAATTATCTCCAGGTTACTTTCAAATCCCAAGTAGTTCTTGAACTATACTGTTTAGGAATTCATTACAAGAGTTTGTACTTGTTTAGTATTGATGACTTTTTCTTTTGCAAAATATTTCCAATCTGTGTTTGGATGAACCTATTTATCTGGAGCCCATGAATAATGAGGTTGAACTGTATACATAAAAAATTGCTGACAATAAAGTCTACTCTTTGCCAAAGAAAATCAGGACTAATAATATATTCTTGTATAAATTAGGAATATAAAAATGATGCAGTAAATATTAATAACCTTTCAAAGACTTTACAGTTGAACATTTGTTAAATTTTACTTAAACTCTCTGATCATGGAAAAATAGCAAATGTTAATAAATTTATCAACTTTTATGGTTTGAAAAACAGCTTCCAACAACAAAACCTTTCATTTATGACTTACGTAAGATTCATGTGCTCCTTTACTTATCTATGATAAGGCCAAACACAGACACTCTGAGTTTTCATTCCTTGCCTTATAATTGATTATCCCAACTGCGTAATCAATAAGAACAATATACCAATTAAAAACAAACAAACAAAACAACAAAATTTGGTTAAGCCCCTTTCTTTCCTCCAAGGTCTTTCTAGCTGTGTTTACTCTCCCATATAAGAAAAATTCTGTTCTGTCTGAACACAGATTTATCTGCTAAAACAAATTCTACTTCCTTTGTTTGACATCTGGAAGATTTCTGTACATATTTCAGTAGACCACAATAAGATCCTGGGTGGGACTAAGAAAAATTTTCATCCATAATACATTGCAATAGCTCCTTTCTCTTTTTGTACAATACTCCTTTTAAATAGATGCTCTCCTTACTAAGTTGGCATTTGCATTTTTGAATATACATTGAGCTGCATAATGTGAACTACTGAAGAATAACAACCATAATAACAAAATAAGGTTTCTTAGCTTATTTCAAATGCCTATTCATTCAGCCAGAACAACAACAACTCAAACATGTAAGAATTACCTCTCAGTTGCTTTAGACTTAAATATTATAATCAACTAAATGCAAAAATTCTCATACTCATTTTATAGATTTTGTTCTATCTCCATCTAGCAGGGTTTATGCAGCCATCAACCTACCAAAATATCTATCACTGTCTATCTTTATGGTTTCCAGAGAAATTCTCTAAATCACATAATGTAAGTAATAATGAAATAAAGATATGTAAGAATAGGTAGCTATTTGTATAAAGAAAGGGGAATAGGAAAAATATTTTTAAAAATACACATATGGTAGAGGTGAGACAACCTTAAAATACTATATTATTTCAGAATAAATATTGAGCAGAGGCTCTCATTTTACAGTTTTTCATACCATTACAGTTCTTGAATATGACATTAAGATGATATTAAGATTAAATTGAATATATAAACCACAGGGCTTTGAGAGCACTAATATATAAATATGACAGCCTCTTTATCAACGACATCTAATATGTGAGATGAGAAATCTATGTTAAGAGACATTTTTAATAATGGCACCAGGAGTATAGTCAACATATTAAATGTTCACATCTAGAATTATTATCTAGTGAGTCAGTCATTTTAGTTAACAAACAGCCATATACTTCTAGGAATGGGTAATCTAGAAATAATAATCTTTTAAAAATGGATGTATTTGCTTAAAAGTTGACTTTTTAGCTCAACAGAGTTCAACACAGACAGACAGGTAGAAAGGCAAAGAGGCAGACAGACAGGCAGGCAGGCAGACAGACAGACAAACTGACAGTCTCTTTCTCTGTCTCTGTCTGTCTCTCTCTGAATGTCTCAAGAAAAATAGCCAAATATGTACCATCAATGTAATTTGCTAAAAAACATTACTTCTATCATCTAATGCCTCAACAATAAATATAGAAAAAAAAACTAACACGAAAATCCCCTTTTAGAATATACTAGCCAGTGACCCAATGCAATAATTAAATGTGAACTATGGTGAGAAATGGTGAAAACAGACATTCTGTGGAAAATTATATAACTGGCTTCAAGCTGGTCTCTAACTAGTTTTGCTCAGATATTTCATTTAATACAAAATCCTTTCTTTTCTTCATAAAACTAATATCAAAAAATAAATTATTAGCCACATTTAATTATTTCATGTTCTAGGAATCCATGTTTAATAATACCAATGCTAAAAGTGATTATGCCACAACTCCACAATAAAATCAATTTGTGCATAGGATGAGGCACATACAGAATAATTCAACAACATCTGAAACAATGGATGTTTTTATTTCAAATGCTGAATTCACAAATTACAATTTGATTCATTAAATCTGTGGTGAGGACTTCATAATTCATGATGAAAGTGTTCAGAAACTGCACATGACAAAATTAAAGTATACACCTTAATGTCTTGAAATTCACTGTGTTACTTCTATACATGCCATAGCAGAAAAGGAATAACACTAGGAAAATATCACGGCAAATAAAACATTTTCACATGCGTTCTGCACACAGGAGAGGATATAGATTAATTAGCTAGACCAGTAATTATCCTACAAAACGAATGTAAATTCATTATGTAAATTAGAATTGTTAAATATTCATGCTTCCTAGGGAAAGCAAGTAACTGTTTGATGATGCTCTCAGTTACATCAATCACGATTTGCCTGAACATACCAATTTGAGCTATTAGAAACCAAAACCGTTAGTTAAAATTGTGTTTTTTCCGTACTACTGAATATTTGCGGGATAATTATCACTTTTGTAGGCGACTGTACAAACCACAATGCAACTTTTAAAGAACATCTTTTATTCTAGAATAATTATAGATTAACAGAAATGTACAAAAATAATACAAAGGGGCTTTGTATATCATTAACCTAGTCCTTCCTTCCCTTAGTAACATCTTACACAACCATAGTACAATATCAAATGGAGAAAACTGACACTGCTACAAACAATAGACCTCACTTTGGTTTCACAGGTTTCCATGCACTAATGTATTATATGTATAATTACTCAATTTTATCATTATATGAAAATTCTTGTCACTAACCAAATGGAAAACAGATGTGTGCCACGAAGAAGCTACTTCACAATGAGCCCAATGCTATTATTCCTTTAAAATCACACTGATCATATTCCATGATTTTTACCCTAACATTGCAGTGTCCCATACAAGACAATCAATATGCCCTGAACCTCTTAAGTAAGCACTGGTGTTTAGCAGTAGTCTTGTAACTTTGCTTTTCTGGAATAATACGGTACCTATTCTGAATATTTTTTTGCCTTTTTATAGAACTTTAGAATCACTTTGTCAATATCCAAAAAGTAGCTGGCTGGAATCATAATTTGGAATGCAATGAATCTATAGATTAACTTGGGAAAAAATAACCTTAACCTTCCTATCCATAAATATGAGAAAGGCTCCCCATTTATTTGGATTTAAAAAAAAACTGTCATAAGTCTCAAGTTTCCTATATGCAATTCTTATTAAGTTTAATGGTTTTCTACCTTAAAACTCAAATTATTCTATGTTTCTGCTATACCCTGTACCTGGTACAGAAATTTCAAGCAGAAGCCATCATGCTTGACATTTTAACATGGGTTCTAAGGATTGAACTGAAGTCCACAGGCTGAGCTGTCTCCTCAGCCCTGAAATAAAAGTATCACTGAAATACAAATTCCTGCCATTTTAACTCAAATGCCTTTTGAATCTAAAATGTCTGGCTAGAACAATGGCTCAAACAGGTAGTGGTGCTGGCTGCCAACAAGCATGATGAACTGAGTGTCATCACTGGACCTACATGATAGATGGAGAGACAGTTACCCTCTGATCACCAAATACATACTGTGTAGCATGTACATGCACATATATGCACACACAAACCAATAAATGTAATAAAAATAAAATGTGCCTATTGTAGATAGTATATAATAGGGCATGTTTTTTATCCATTGTGCCTATCTTTGCCTTACTATTAGTTTTGTGTGTTTTGTGTGTGTGTGTGTGTGTGACTGTTCAGACTGTAAAATCTTCCTTGAGAATTTCTTGTAGATAAACTTTATTAGTCCCAATAACCAGGCAGCCAGATTTCTTCAGGTGTTATTTATCTGAAAATATCTTAACTTATGCTTCATTTTATAACTTCCTGAGCCTTGTGAGTTTCACTGGTACTATAAGCCCCTGTCTTTCCTCTAGGAGGGAATGTTTGAACTTGTAGGAAATACCTACACAAAACCTGATCTTTCGCTAACAATCTCTATTCAAACTGTGGTTATGGACTGGGGGTATAGCTCACTGGTAGATTGCATACTTAGCAAAATCAAGGCTTTGGTTTTAAACCCTAACACCAACATAAGTAAGTAAAATTAAAAGTAACTCAGAACTTTGGACATTCAGTTTCTAATTCTATTTCACTATCTTTTCATTTCATTGTTTGCTTGAATAAATTTTCATAATATTTTAAAAACAAAACCTTATTAGTGGCACAGCAGAATAAGAGGCAAAAAATGTATTAATTAAAATTTCAAAGATGGATCCCAAGTTGGGCTGGTCACTGGTTGGCCATTCATTAAGTGTCTGCTCCATTTTTGTCCCTGTATTTCTTTTAGACAGGAAGAATTCTAGGTCAATATTTTTCAAAGTGGGTTGGTGTCCCCATCCCTCCACTGGGGCCCTAACTAATAGAGATGGTCTCTTCAGGTTCCATATCTCCACCACTGGGCATTTTGGCTAAGGTCACCCACATTAAGTCCTGGAAGCCTTCCCCATCCCAGGGGAAGGGAACTTTCTAGAGGTTCCCCCACCACCCCCATCCTGGGGAGCTACATATTTCCATTCATTTTCCCAGCCCTCTGGACTTCTTTCCTGTATCCCCCCCCATACCTGATACTGAACCCCCTTTCCTCTCCCCTTCCCCTCTTCCACCCAGGTCCTTCCTTCCTTCTCTCTACCTCCCATGATTATTTTGTTCCCCAACGTGGGATTCATTCCATGGGTAGGGACCAATCTCTGACACTATTACTGATGCTATGTTGTGTTTGCAGTCAGAATCATGGCTGTCCTCTGAGAGACCCTACCAGCAGCTGACTGAGACAGATGCAGATACCACAGCCAAGCATTGGACTGAGCACAGGGACCCTTAGGGAAGAGTTAGAGGAAGGACTGAAGGAGCTGAAAGAAATGGCAACACTATAAGAAGACCAACAGTGTAAACTAACCCAGACCCCTGGAGGCTCCTAGAGACTAAGCCACCAACCAAAGAACATACAGCATGGGCTGGATCGTGGACCCCAGCACATATATAGCAGAGGACTGCCTTGTTTGACCTTAGTGGGAGAGGATGTGCCTAATCCTGTAGAGACTTGATGCCCCAGGGATGACGAATGCTGGAAGCACACCCTCTTAGAGATGATGGGGAGGGGAAATCGGGGGAAGAATTCTGTGGGTGGGGCTAGGAGGGGGCAACATTTGGGATGTAAATTAATAGAATAAGTAATTAATAATAAAAACAATAAAAATTATTCTTTCATAAAAAACATTCAAAGATAAGAATATAACAATTTCACTAATGGGATGTTATCTGTGTATTTTTGTTTCTACATGTGTGTATGAAAATATCTCCTAATGAGAGGTGAGAGAAATGGCTCAATCGTTAAGAATACTTCCTGCTCTTCTGCAGGATCCAAGTTTGGTTCCTAGCAACCATATCATGTGGTTATAATTATGTGTATCTCCAGATTCAGAGAATGTGATACCTTCTTCTGGTATCCATAGAAACCCACACATATATTCATACAAACATACACATAAATAATAAAATCTTAAAATGTTTTATTATATATACTTATTGATTCTGTGAGTTTGTGTATATGCAGGTATATGACTTCCAGGAGTCAAATCAGTCCTACCATGTGAGTTCCTGGACTCAAACTAACACTGTCATACTGGTGACAAGTGCCTTACCTGTTGATCTATCTCACTGGCCTTGTATCAGAAATATTTTAATATAAAATAATTTAGCTTTCATTTAGTAGAAATATTTTACTTATCTCACACTCATAAGCAATTTTACTTTTTTATACATATAAAGGAAGAGATTATAAACTATTTAGGGGTGACATGTTTAGTTCAGAAACTTCTAAAAACTTAAAGAAAAATGAACACACATATAAGATGTATTTCTTTTCAAGAGACTATTGGATTTTGTGAAACATGAAAAACCCTACTGAACAAAAACAGCAAAAAGTAAAGAAAAATATTCAAATTATAATATGGAAACTTCGGTAAGGCAATATAAATTTAAAATTTATTGAATAATATAGAGATCTTCAATGAATAAACATTTTATTTCAAAATTAAATTTGTATGTTACTTATATAAAATTTACTACAAATGTTTCTAATAAAATCATATTATAAACAATGACCTATCCAAATAAGTGATGGACAGTAGGCTCCCAGGTGAGCCTCATTAGCTATATGGCTTGGAACTCACGAGCTCGAACTATGGAGCTCATGACAACCTGCAACTTCTGATCTTTTGGCTTCCACCTAATCTTTGGATTATAGTCCTGCTCAACCATATCAAGCTTATAATATATTTTGAAAATAGATAATTACATCAAGCTCATAATATATTTTGAAACAGACATGGTAACAGGAATAAATGGGCAATGATAAGGGTCAAATAAACTACAAGCCAAGGGGAGAAAAGATATGAATAAGGGAAGAATAAGGCATAGGATAGATTTTTAAATGATTAATTGCTTAAGAAGTAGTCTTAAATAGCTAGAAATCAAAGATATTTCTAGATAATCTTATTGGAATGTATGTATTCCTCTTTACTGTGCTAAACTTCACTTCAAAATTTGTTTCTTCTTAGTACAGTATATGCTTTGCCATGAAACAGGTTATTTTTGGACCTTAACAATTTATAAATGGAATAGAAGAGCAGACGGAATCAGACGGTTTTTGCATGTAGTAACTAGAAAAGGGATGAAAAAGAACTTGGCAGAAAGGTCTGAAGGGGCCAATATTCAAAGAGATTTGATATAATTTACTATTTATTAAATAATTATACATCTTATAAAATGTGGTAAAGTCAGAATGAAGTAAGCCAATGTGAAGAGGCACAACAGAGGTACAGGAATTACATTGCACAAAAGTGATAAGGTACTAGATGTGAGATTTAACTCTGTTTCTTGGTTAACTTAAAGTAAGGCACTGTGCCTGAAAAAAAAAAAAAAAAAAAAAAACAGGAAAAACTAAAGGTCAGTACCATGCATATGCCAATAGCATAGTTTCACTAAAATACCACTGAATTCTGACCCAAACCAGATAGAGTCATGGGTAATATGAAGAACTCAAATGGGTACATTTAAAATCTGTAGGTAGATAACATTGATATAAAAATAGCACAAGATTCCAACTGTCCAAAGAGACATAGAGTATAAAGGATCAACTGAATAGCTTGGTCTTGTTTTCAGGACAAAACTTAAAGACATTTTTATCACCAAAGCAACGAATATGTGAACTACAACTTCACTGATGTAAAACAGAATCTGAAAGGAGGGATATAAATTATATGTAATATCCACCTTCAAACTTCAAGTGGGATGGGGTTTCCATCGCACAGTCAAAATCTCTGACCCAGAATTGTTCCTGTCTGAAAGAACTGCAGGAATAAAAATAGAGAAGAACCTGAGGGAAAGGAGGTCCAGCAACAGACCCAAACTGAGATGCAGTTCAGGGGAGGCTCTGACACTATTACTGATGCTATGGTGTGCTTACAGACAGGAGCCTACCATGGCTGTCCTCTATGAGGCCCAACAAGCAGCTGACTGAATCAGATGCAGGTATTTACACCCAACCAATGGACAGAAGCTGCTGACCCCTGTGGTTGAATTAGGACAAAGCTGGAAGAAGCTGAGGAGGAGGGAGACCCTGTAGGAGGACCAGCATTCTCAATTAACCTGGACCCCCGAGATCTTTCAGACACCGAGCCACCAACCAGGCAGCATACACCAGCTGGTATGAGGCCCTTGACACATACAGAGCAGAGGACTGCCGGGTCTGGATGAAGTCAGAGAAGATGCACCTAACCCTGGAGAGACTTGGGGCCCCAAGAAGTGGGGAGGTCTAATGAGGTGGGGGTGTGGAGTGGGGATATCCTCCTAGAGACAGGGGTGGGGTGGGGGGAAGCGGTGGGGGATGTGGAATAGTCGGAGGGTAGACTGGGAGGGGGATAAACTCTGGACTGTAAAATAGTATAAAGAATTAAAAAAATCTTAGAATGACAAAAAGTTTTGTGTTTAACCCTCTGACTAAATGGGCTCTGTTTTATTTTGTTTTTATTGTTGTTTGCTTGTTTAAGACAGGGTCCCAATATATAGTCTTGGCTAGCCTGGAACTTTTTATGTACACCAGGATGACCTTGAATTCACAGGGATTGAAGGTGTAAATCACCATGCCCTGCTCTAAGTAAGTAGTAAAAGAGATTCACTTTCATATTCTGGGTCTATAGTTCCAGAGAATACTAAAGAAATATGACAATAATTTGCTATAGACAAATGAAAAAGTACTTGTCTCCTTTAAAAATATCTTTGGAAATTTAAAAATGTATCTGGAAAGACACAGAATTATATATAATGATAAGACAAATCAAAACTTTGATATTAATAATTTGGGGCTAAGAAATAAGCTATAAATATTTATTTTAGTTATTTGTAATACTATGTAAGATATTTCAATTCCATTATTATAATTTAATAGAAGTAATTGAATAATTGATTTAGCATTTGTAATTTTAAATTAGATCTGCACCAAGTTTATAAACAATATCAGAAATTTTTTTCAAAGTTTAGCAAAACATATACTTGTTGAATAATCAGGTTTCCACAAAATTACCTTAGTGCCCTTATAGACTACTAAGGCATACAGAACTTTAAACTCCAACATGATTAAAAGAGAAACAGTATTTTCTTAGCTTGCCTGAGGACCTGGGTTTGATCCCCAGCACTACAAAGCAAACAACACAACCAAATATAAAACAGTTCAAGGGAAAAATAATTGTAAAGTCCACCAAAAGGGAAAATTTCCATTTTGCTAAGCATGTAAAATAATGTATATTTAAAAGCAGTTAATGGCCAATCCTGACAATGAAATCGTGAACTATGAAACATCTAAGTTTTACTACACGATTTTCCCCACAGTAGTGTGGTCATGTTTATTTAATCTAAATGCATGGATACACTTTGAGTGAGAAGTCCCCTTGTAGGTATCCAATAAAGATAAAAGCACTAAAATCAAATCAGCAAGGGATTTTTTTCTTAGAAGAAATTTAAAATGTTTGTTAAAAGATTTATTTATTTTCATTTTATTTGTATGGATGGGGGTTTTGCCTGCATACATGTGTGTGTACCAAGTGCATAGCTGGTGCTGATGGGGGCCAGAAGAGAGCATCTGATCCCCTGGAACTAAAGATAGAGATGGTTTGTGAGCCCTCATGTGGTGGTGGAATCAAACCCAAGTCCTTTTGGAAGAGTAGCTAGGACTCTTAATCACTGAGCCATTTCTTTAGACTCTTAGTAATAATTTTTAACAATCTTCTACAAACATTATATTGATAATAATAATTTAAAGAGCCACAAAGTATTTAGAAGTAATTGTCCTGAATAAAAATCTATAGGAACAGATTGAAGCTCACAGTGTGTGAGATTTCTTTCCAAAACTAGATAATTAGGTAAAACACAAATAGTATACTTCACTTTGAATTTTCTTCAATTGCACTGCCTTTAAGATTCAAAAACATAATACTAGAGAAGAATACATCTCTTAGTAGGTTGTGGTAAAGACTAAAGCTAGGAGATAGGCTAATTAGAAAAGTCAATATAATAACCAGTGTTGTTACCTTTAATGTGAATCATGGTACATATTTAAAAAATAATGAGTAGCTGAAATGTACACACATATAGAAAAATATCTTAAAACAAAATATTAAGCCCACAAACTCTAATACTATTGACCTTTCAACTTTCACAAATACAGTATGTGATTAAGCCAAATGTGAATCAAAATATCAATCATCTAATTATAGTAGATAGTAATCCCAAAGGCCGTACATTATACTTAAAATGACCTTGACTGCTTCTAAATCTTCAGTTAACATCCTTATAATTATTTCTTTTCCTTTCCATCCTACTCCTCACAGAACAGGACTCAAATTACACCCTAAAAAAATGTCCCTATTTCACTCTCTTTCTAGTAAAAAAAAAAAAGAAAAGCATACGCTCATAAAGATCCCAGATGACTTAATGCTTCCATATTTCAAATGCTATCGTTTAGATTTCTGAGCAACTATTTCAACTAGAGTTCACACTGTCTCCACCCATTTCCCCACTATATCGTATCCCCTGCTTCCCCACCCCCAGATGAGGTTAGGTTGATAAATGGGTTTTGGAGATGGAATAAAGCCAGACATCAAATAACTTACTTGAAATCCATCTCTTACCTTCTGTACTTAACCCTGGACTTGATGTGAACTTGGCTACATCAACAATTTTTACAGCAAATTGTTGCCCAGTCTCTCTGTTGATACATCGCCGTACAACACTGAAGGGACCCCTAAAAAATAAAAAGTCAATTTTAGTTCACCAATATTAATTTTCTCTTTTTGATCAACATCTTACTCTGTTTCCTTATTCACTGCAGTCAAACTATAGAGCTTCACAATAAAATTCAAGCAATGCAATTTTGAGCATTATTGTCTAATTCAAAGGTAATTTATTAGTTTAAGATATTGTTATACCAAAAAAGATGAATAAATAGGTTTTCAAATCAAGATATATATTTTTAAAATTCTATGTAGTATCCTTATGTTCAGGACAAAAAAAAAAAAAAAACAACTGTAGTAATTGTTGCAAATAATTATCAACATCTGACACAATGGGAAGTTTGTAAACGTGGTAGTATACAGACATACTTTTGTTTAATATGATATTGTATTTTAATTACAACATCTCTCCCTTCCCTTTCCTCCCTCCAAACCCTTCCATGAACCCCTCCCTGCTTTCCTTCAAATTCATGGCCACTTTTTTCTTCAATTGCTATTACATGCATATAAGACATATTCTTGCCCTTGCTTGGTTCTGTGGGCTGGGGCAGACACCTGGCTGATCTGCTCCTTGAAGACACCATATCCTGAACCTTCCTAGATGCTCCAACATATAACAAGGACATATGCTCCACTATGTTCATAGCAGCCTTATTTATAATAGCCAGAAGCTGGAAAGAACTCAGATGTCCTTCAACAGAGGAATGGATACAAAAAATGGGGTACATTTACACAATGGAATATTACTCAGCTATTAAAAACAATGAATTCGAGAAATTCTTAGGTAAATGGATGAAACTAGAAAATATCATCCTGAGTGAGGTAACCCAATCACAAAAGAACACACATGGTATTTACTCACTGATTATTGGATATTAGCCCAGAAGCTTGAAATACCCAAGATTCAACTCACAGACCACATAAAGCTCATGAAGAAGGAAGACTAAAGTGGGGGCGCTTAGGTCCTTCTTAGAAGGAGTAACAAAATACTCAAGGGAGCAAATATGAAGACAAAGTGCAGAACAGAAACTGAAGGAGGGGCCGTCTGGAGACCATTTCACCTGGGTACCCATCCTATGTGCTATCACCAAAGGTAGACACTGATGTGGATTCCAGGAAGTACCTTCTGACAGGAGCCTAATATAGCTGTCTCCTTGGAGGTCTGCAAGAGTCTGAGGCAGATGCTCACAGCTAACCATTGAACTGATCATGGGGTTCCCAATGGAGGAGTTAGAGTGAAGACTGAAAGAGCTGAAAGGCTTTGTGGCCCATGAGGAGAGCAACAATATCAACCAACCAGAGCTCCCAGGGTCTAAACTACCAGCCTGGGAGCACATAGGGAGGGACCCATGGCTCCAGCTGTATATGTAAGGGAGGATGGCCCTATTGGGCATAGGTGGGAGAGGAGATCCTTGGTCCCATGAAGGCTGGATGCCCCAGTGTGGGGGAATTCGAGGGTGGGGAGGTGGGAGTGGGTGTGTGGGGACATCATAGAAGTGGGAGGAGGGGGATGGGATAGGGAGTTCCTGGAGGGGGGAATAGGGTAAGGGGATAACATCTGAAATGTAAATAAAATATCCAATAAAAAAAGAATCGGGGGAAAATATTCACATAAATTATCATTTGATAATCTGCAAATTTTCATCTAGAGTAGGGTCAGGTAGACTGACCCAACATTGTTTTTGACTATATACAAAGCATCATTAAAAAAAAAAGACATACTCTTTTAGAAGTCAAAAGTTAAATCATCAATACCTCCCTCTTATCTTGCCTCAAACCTAATCTTAATTTCCATATCCTCCTGAGTTTCTTTCCATCATTTCTTGGCATATCATAAACTCTTAACTTTAAGCTCCAAATTTTTTTGCAATGATTACTGAAAAACATTTCTCATTCATTCTTGTATTTTCTTTAAATAAAATACAATCTTTTATGTTCTCACTTAAAATCCCAGAGAAAAGTTTTACACACACACACACACACACACACACACACACACACACACACTCACACACACACACGTAGAAGCACACACACCTAATCAAGAACCAAAATAGAAAACATATAAGCAATTACTACATAAAATAAGGAAAAGTTAATCCTCAACAAAATCTGGATAACAATCTTTTTTTTTTTATTGGAACTTTTATTTACATTTCAGGTGTTTTCCCCTTATCCCCTTTCCCCACCTCCCTCCCAGGAACTCACTATCCCTTCCCCCCTCCTCTTGCTTCTATGATGGTGTACCCACACCCACCCTCCCCCGTACCTCACCTCCCCACCCTCGAATATCCCCCCGCCACGATGTCCAGCCTTCATGGGACCAAGGATCTCTTCTCCCACTTATAAATAGCTCCCTTGCATATATAGCTGGAGCCATGGGTCTCTCCCTAAGCACTCCCAGGCTGGTGGTTTAGACCCTGGGGGCTCTGGTTGGTTGGTATTGTTGCTCTCCTCATGGGGTCCCGTACCCTTTCTACTCCTTCAGTCTTCACTCTATCTTCTCTGTTGGGAACCCCATGATCAATTTAATGGTTAGCTGTGAGCATCCACCTCTGAATATGTCAGACTCTTGCAGACCTCTAAGGCGACAGTTATGTTAGGCTCCTGTCTTAAGCAGGGAGTTCACAAAGGAAAATCCCTGTGTGATTTGGTGTCCAGGAACCTCTCTAGTCTGACCAAAAAAAAAAAAAAAAAAAAAAAAATTACAGAAATCCTCCATCATTCTGAAACTTCAAATCAGAATGCTTTTAAACTCCCATAAACAATGAACTGCCTTATCAGTAAAAGTCACTGTACTGGTCTAGTGACTTGTTTACCTACTTTTCCCTGCAATCTTCATCAGTGACTCAATACATGTCACACAGTTGGATATGCATAATGAAATAAAATGTCAATACTTGGGGCTTGAACAGTTACCAAATATCAGAATTCAAGAACTTAAGATATCCAAGGACAGATTTGTTGTGTGAAAGTAGCACTTCAACTATGATTCATCCATTAAGTATAAGAGCATATGTGCATGTATATATTTTTTCCAATTCCTACTGGTAGAAGACTAGACAAAGAACACTCTCACTGGCTTTTCTAGGGCATTTGTGTGTGTGCTCAGGGTGCATACAGGAAGAAAAACATTTATATAGTGTTCCTTTGACTTGCAATAATTTTTTCCTTTTTTCAATTAAATGGCAAGCAAATAAATTGAATCTAACCTATACATACACATGGATTTGTGATCAAATGAAGGCCATCTTCATGACCATCAATTCCACCCAGCTTCCAATCTTTCCACCAACAGCAAAGCTAACCAGGAAGGGAAATGTTAACTTTCAGATCACAAGTCAACACAAAGAAAACCTTTTCTACAGTCGCTGAAAACCACTAGAAGATCTTCCTCAGTGACAATACAACAAAGTGAGGCAAGACTCCCACAAATGCTCCACTTTTAACCTAGTCTTACTTGTGATTATTTTGTCTGACAATGGCATGCGATTTCAGGGAATATTTAACATAATCAGGTTTTGTCCGAACAGAAGCCCCAGGCTCTCTATTTATATATACACATTTTGTGTAGTATGATTCCTGCAAAATTGCTGAGTTCCGTCTGTGGTCAATCCAGTCAATTTTAAAACCCCTTTCCTGCTTGATAAAGGGAAAGAAGAAAGCATAAGCTTCTCCTGCTACTGTTGTGTGAGAATTAAATTAAGATAGCTAGGGAGAAAGGAGAGAATAAGCAAAGAGACAACAAACCACCTTTAAAAAATGGAGCATACACATACATACAAAACAGCAACAATTAAAGAGAAAAGAGGCCTCCAATTGGAAAGAGAGCAGGCCAATGCATGAGAGAACTTGGTGGGAAGAAAGGGAAGGCAGAGATGATGTAACTGTAGTCTCAAAATATTTTTTAAGATATAAATAAAAAATTAAATCCACTGGTTTATTACGTTTATTTAATAAGGTTTAAAAAAGGAGTGTATTTATGAATTCTTCAAGACCTGAACACAAGTCGAGTAAAGCCGAGTAAAGGCTTTTCCTTAATAACATGAAGGAAGCTACCAAAGGTGAGTCCAGCTAATAATAACCGTAAAAGATATCGAAATAGTCTGAGCTTGCTTATGATGTCATTCAAAACTTAAAACTCAGCAGATACTAATAAAAGATACAATTTGGGTTGGTCTTTTATGAAAATGAAAAGTAATAGACAGCATTAACATGGAACCATATTATACTCATTAGTTACATTTAGCAGACAGTTTAGGGAAAATAAGAGTTCAGGAAGAACAGATGTCAGTTTTCCTTGTCAAATCTTTCTTGACACTTGGAAGTTTTTACCTGAAATTTATTTAAAGTATCATCTTGACACTTGGAAGTTTTTACCTGAAATTTATTTAAAGTATCATATACCCAATTCTTAAGTATTGATGTGGAAGAAAATGAGACATTATCTTTCTCTACTAGGGTATTGACCAAAATAGAATGACAACTGGTGAGATTTCAGATTTGATTAAGTATTGCTAGGAGAGAGAGAATTTATTTATTTATTTATTTATTTATTTATTTATTTATTTATTTATTTATTTAAGATGTGACCACTGGTAGGTTCCACATGCTTCAGTAATGGTCTCATATCCATGCATATAGAGGCAGCACTAACTGGACTTAAAGAGTCATTAAATAAAACAGGCATGAAGTTGGGGGGTATTGGGAGGATATTGATGGGACTAGAGTGGAAAGTTAGGGGTAGATATAATCATATTTCGCTGTATACACTATGAGATTCTCAAAAATAAACACATAACAAGACCAATATCTGTACACATACATACATATATGCACACAAGCACATAGTCTCCATTAAACTCCCTACAAATACCAAATATTGACTGGAGTTGTATCACAATGTTCTTATTGAGGCAGATGGATACGTGCATAATTCTATGGCTTTTAAATTTTTTAATTAGCTTTACTATTGGACAATTTAATATAAATGCATAATGCACACTAACCACTCTCAATTTCAACTCTCTCTCATCTCACTACTATTCCTATATACACACACCTCCTCTTTCCTACAATTCTTTCTCACATATGTGTCTATTTGTTTTGCTTTGTGACCTACTGTGTTTAACCAGGGCTGGATAAGTGACTGTGGGTTTGAAGCTATCTGTCGGGCTCTGATGGGCTCAGCAGTATATGTATAACTAGAGACAATTATTCCCCTGTTTCCAAAACCTATCAATAGCAAACAGTACAATAGGAAGGTGTACAGGTCCCTTCCCTTTTAACACAACCTGTCTTGTATGTGAACCACTGAGAGTAAATGCACTTGCTGAGTTCATGATTGTGACAGTTCTATTGAGTTCAGGAAATGGCATTCACAGGCTTTCACCTGATCTTCTGGCTTTTGTATACTTGCTAAAAGCCTCTCCCAGGGTTCTCTGAGCACTAGTGGGAGGAGTGTAAATGTCTGTTTGGCACTGAGCCTTCAACCATCACCCATTCTTAGAATCTTAGGGTGCTATGAGTCTAGTCTTTGCATTCATTGCTGGTTATTGCAAAGAGAGGCTTTTCTCATTATGTCTGAGAATAATCTTTGTCAATGGGTATAAATACGCATATTTAGAAGGTAGTTTGATGATGTATCAATTTAGTTACTCCAGTTGGACCTACAACTTCCCTAGGCTGTTAAGTGGGCTTACTAGTTATGAGTTTCTCTCAAATATTATCAGATGGCAGCTATCTTCACAACAATTGTGCCACTATTGCATAGGTAGGCACATCTTGCCAGGCAGGGTTTTTTTCTGTTTTGTAGGGTACACAGATGGGTAAGGCCAATAATACCATTTATCTCCCAGCAATGTGTAGAGTAGCACATTCTGGGACTATGAGAGAGTAGCCAGAAGGGGGAAAGTTTCCAGCTCAGTTTCAGTTTGCTTTCTCTCTATCTTGTGAAAGACCCCCGATCATGGAGATCTTTACTTAACCCACAAGTGACTGCGGCCACCCAAAGACCACGAGACACCGATACTTGTTGCAATTAGCAAGAGGTATATTTCAGTCAGCACTGAGGTGGAAACTCAGAACCCACGCAGGGGCAGAAGTTTCAACCCCGAGGTTCAGGAGTGAAGGGTTTTTAAAGGAGAAAAACCACAAACTGGGAGGAGGGGGGCGAGGGGGAAATCAAGGAAGAGTTGCCATGAAAACAGTAGGAAGTTCTAGCCAGTATCATAAAATAGTGGAAAGTCTCGACCTATTGTTTAGTCAGTCATAAACCAGGGCGGGGGTAGAAAACACCTTGCACATATTCTTCTCAAGAATTTAACCTTGTATATCATCTATTATGTGCTCAGCCAGTCTTTGGAACGCAGAGCCCAGAGCCCATGAACCAGATGACCCAGATGACCTGCATTCTTGGTTCGCCCTTTTGTGATCAGCTAAGTTTCTGGAGCATAGCTGGCCTGGCTAGTTTTCTTTGGGTGGCCGGCTAGTTCTAGGAACCTAGGCCTGTGAACTTGCTAACCTTAATTCAGATGGGGGGAGTCTATATCCTTTCACTTGTAACTAGGGTATCTTCAGCAAAAGGGTCATATCCTCTAATGGTGAATAACTAAAAGTGCTGACAGAACCTGTTTTGGGGGACATCTGGGGCTTCCTTGATAAACTTCTGTGGAGGTATTGGATATTTTGCTTATCACACAGGTTTGCTGCCATCTGAAAGATCTCAAATAGATAACTGAATGATGCACCTAAAGTCTTGGAAAAGCAAGAACAAACCAAACTTGAAAACACTAGACAGGGAGAAAATAAGGGCGTGGAAACACACCCCTAGAATCATAGAACAGAGGAGGCAAAAGAAGCAAGCAGATTTCTGTGAGTCTGAGGCCAGCCTGCTCTATATAGGAAGTTCTAGGCCAGTCAAGTTTACACAGTGAGATGTTGTCACAAAAAAAAACTAATATCGGAACAGAAATTAATGAACTAGAAATAAATATAATACAACGAATCAATTAAACAAAGAGTTGTTTCCCTGATAAGCAAGATTGGCAAACCCTTTGCCAATTTAACCAAAAGAAAAAACAGGGAAGACGTACATCAATAAAATTAGATATGAAAAGTAAGATGTTGTAACAGATACCAATGAAATCCAGAAAAATCTTGAAGACATACCTTATAAACCTATATTTCATTAACTTTGAAAATCTAAAAGAAACAGATGAATTTTCCAATGCATATGACCTACCAAAATGCAACCAAGATGAAATAAAAATTTAAACATATGTATGTATATATCTCCAGCAACAAAAGTAAAACAGTAATAAAAATCTTCCAACTAAAAAACATCTCAGAAGCAGATGGATTCACCGCAGAATTCTTCTAGATCTTCAAAGAACTAACACTTGATACTATGAAGATTATTCCTGGAAATGAAAGCAATGTTTCCAAATTCTTTTTATGAAGCCAGTGTTACCCTAATACCAAAAACAGATAAAGAAATAACAAAAAATCTATATTGTTACATCTGCTAGAATTCTGTAAAGAGCATAACTGCCCTATGCAGACACAGAATACTCTCCTTTACTTTTCATTTATAAGAAAAGTTAAATGTAGGCAACAGATAATTCCCATATAAAAGCTAAATATATTTTTAAAAGAGACTATAATTACATGAAACTATGCTACAAATTATGCCTGGTTTCCATAAAACCAAGATAAATTGAGCACAGTGCATCTAAGTTACTTCCCAAGTTTACTAAAAGGAGCTTAAAGAAAAGACTGGGAGAACAAGAGAAGTGGAATAGCAATAGTCAAATCTGAGGGATAGAGAGCATACACAGATACAATGATGTTAACCAATTCAGCAAACTTGGGAGAGCTGATTTAGAGAAAACAAGAAAGATTATTTGAAACCAAACCCATTTATGTTACAGAACAATCAAGAATCTCATGAATCTTGAACTAAAAGAAAACTTTTAAAGAAGCAGTTAGGTTTCTACCTTATACCATGGGGGTAACTGCTGCTTTCTCATCCTAACAGGGTTCATACTTTAGAGACAGCAATACATTCTCAGGACCAGAGAGAAAGCCACTGAGAAAGGGATATTACATGGAAAGCAAAGGAGCGTGTGTCTGTGTGTGTGTGTGATACTGAATGTCTCAATCCTTTTCAAAGATAAGATGAGATTCCCCTATGTCATTCAACTATATCTCAGCTTCTTACAACATGGGATGTGACCCTATGGAGCCACAAATCTGAATGTGTCGTGTTCACACACACACACACACACACACACACACACACACACACACACACACTCACTATGCCAAAATGAAATGTGTAATGAATCTGAGGTGTTTGTGTCACAGCTTTGGCTTTAAGCCACAGCAGCATTGCCCGCTTTGCACATGCCACTCAACACCGATGGCTGCTTCCTAAAACACCTTAACCCACACTTGAGATTGATGTTATGAACCACAGCGCGTTTAGTGTACATAGGTTTTCTGTTCTTCTCGAAACAATGCTTTGATTATGAAAAACAGATTTTTAATATTTTCCTCCTATGATTCCTGAGTAAATTGGTATACCTTTTTATTGCATTGGGTTAGATTGACTTTAAAATTGGTGTTTGAGTTTCTGACTTGAGTTTCATTGAAAAAAATCATTAAATGGATTTTGGCTTGGTATCAGGACATTTCTAACAATTTCTAAAATGATCCTAAACACATTTCTATCATTTTCTATTGTGTATTTACACAAAACAATGTTCTCAGCATTAACAATCGCAAAATCAGTATTAATTAACCCTGAAAAATATTTAATATGCTCTATGCTCTTTGCTATCAAACATTCAGCCAAGATTTAGTTCATGCAAAAATAAGCAATCACTTAATTAGTATGTAAATTTGTTTTCATCCTTAACAAATGGTAAAACTATACACACACACAGACACACACACACAAAGTAATTGTTTTCAAATAAATGTCTTTATGAATTATAAAGTAAAATGTTTGATTTGTATGCTTATTTTACCTGAAGTTGTATAAAAGTTTCTCAGGTGAAAAGGGTCATGATTAGAGAAAGGTTAAGATGCCCTGGATTAACTAAATCCTATTCCAGAGAGTATCCTAGTTTCTCAGGAAGTTCTTAAGTCTTCTGCTGTGAGGTTTCTCAAGTTAGCACTATTGCCATTTGAGCTGAATGGTTTTTTTTTCCTTGTATAGGAAAGTAATATGCACTGTTCTCACTGAAGACTAATAGCACCCTCCCCTCAGGCTTTGATAAGCAAAAATGTCTGCAAGTGTTGCCAAGTGTCCCAGAGGTTGGGGGCAATACTGCCTCCAACTGAGAATAATGCTTGACTTCTAATTGTGGCCAGACAGCCAAGGCTCCAAGACTTGTGGAGAAGAGTCTAAAACAGGGGCCAATGCTAACAGAAAGTGTAATTCAGAGCAAACAGACCAAACAAGAGAAGCACTGAAAATTCTTAAGGTTTAATAACTATGAAACAAAACCACAAATTTTAGAAAACAAAAAATGGGGGCTTTTTGAAAAATAATTGTCTGGCCTCAGTGGGAGAGGAAGCACCTAGCCTCACAGAGACTTTTAAGTGCCAGGGTAGGAGAATACCCAGGGGGCCCCCACCCACTCAGAGAAGGGGAGAGAGGATGGGGGAAAGGATTGTGGGAAGGGGTGACTGGGATGGGGGGTACTGAGCAGGATGTAAAGTGAATAAGTAAAAAAAAATTTTTTTTAATTAAAAAATAAACAAACACAGGAAGAAACTTAAAATCAACATAAAGGAGCAATACTGAGGAAATTTCCCAAAAAGTAAAGCACAAATAATAAAGAAAATAGAAAGAAAAAATTTCACGTTAAAAGGTCTTACCAAAGATTCAGCAAAATAACCCAAATCTATACATACAGCACTGTGAAATGGAATTTTCTATTTTCAGCTACGGAGGTGAGAGTGCACAGAGAGCAAAGATGAACACACTTCATACATGGTGCCCCAGGCACTCCCAGGGCTTCAGATCACCCAGTGGCAACACTAGAACAAGAACACAGTGGAGGAATACCTTCATAATAAAGGAAAATGACCACCAACTCTTAATTCTGTATCCAGCCAGAGCACCAAAAACCATCAAGGTATTCTCAGACTAGAAAGCCAACAATGACTTGCCATGCATTGTGGAAAACTCATTATATAATGTATTTGTACACAGGAGTGTACTCATTAAAATGACACTAAGAGGATTTCAAACATGAGCTCCACTACAGAATAGAGGTGAAGGAAATCCCTAGTAATATAAAGAAGGGAAATTTCAGGCTGACTGTAAGTCATCAAAATATAGAGGGAAATAAGTCCAGGCTATGTGACAGCAGGTTCCCACAACTGACTACCTTCTTAACCTGGAAACACAATGGTGGTGAGCTGACTCCAGACTCTCTGTTTGGCATTTTCTGCCTATAGACTGAGGAGATACTCTGTTCTTTTTTTGCTGTATGGATCAACTGAGGACCTTATATTTTACTCAGCTGCAGCATCATGCTTTCATGTATTCCTGAGTACTAGAAGCAAGTGTCAGTGCGTCCAAGAGCAGGAAGTGAGGCATGACCTATGCCCTGGACCCACATTCCTGTTGAACCCACCCTACTTTCACTGTAACTCCAATTTCCTTCCTTCCTGGCAAAAGTCCCTAAATTTACTAAATTTAGGATTTACTAGTAACTTTGCCAACAACTGACTTTCAGAATGGCATTCTAAAGATTCTCAGGGCATCCAAAACTACACTGTAAGAATCTGTTTCACTATTCCACCCATCATAGAATGGTAACAATATTGTCCTTTCCTTACATAGCCAAATTTGTATATGCAACAGAATATACTATCAAGGGAAACATACATTTCATGTAAAACTACAACAATAAAAAGGAATTACGATAAAGCTAAGATGATGGTTTAAACAGGGAGGGAGACTATGAGAAGAACCAAAGAGACTTTTCTTTCTTTCTTTTTTTTTTTTTTTTTTTTTTTTTTTTGGTTTTTTGAGACAGGGTTTCTCTGTGTAGCCCTAGCTGTACTGGAACTCACTGGACCAGGCTGGCCACCAAACTCAGAAATTTGCCTGCCTCTGCCTCCTAAGTGCTGGGATTAAAGGTGTGCGCCACCACTGCCCAGCCAAAAAGAGACTTTTTAAAGCAATAGTAATATTCTATTTCCTAATTTGACATTAGATTTGCCATTTTTATTTTATTATCACTCTTTATACACATATATTTTAAATTCCTTCCTATATATCTTCCTTTATTTTTCTAGCTTTAAAATATTTTAATGGCCAAGTGGATAAATTCCTGAGATTTTGCTAATCAAGAGAGGTCTTCTTAATTTTTATCTATCTCTATAATTAAAATGAGTTCAAATGTTATAAATTAGTGAAGAAAATAGAAATTCAAACACAAAGTCAATAGAGACTGTTGATTATAATTTTGTATCTAACTGAAATAAATTTAAAGTAATATTTACGTTTCAATGTACAAACTTTTGTGCTATATCTGTAATATAAATTTTTACTCTATGAAAGGTTTACAAGCAAAAAAAATATATCCTAGGAAGCTTTTAATAAATGAGGTAAGCTTGTTCATATTGGAACCCTGGAAGCTTTGTTATATTTATAGTGAATTGTACAATATACTACAGAATGTGTGGGAAAGTTATGAATAATAATTTTTAAAATGAAAGAAAACATTAAAATGAAGGCCAGCAGTAAAGGTGTATACATATATTCACAGCTCATATAAATATAATAGAGTTCATATATATTGTTGATCCCGATTAGTCAGAGCTTCCAAAATCTGTCAGTTTTCCTACTTGCTTAAATTTATTTGTGACCTTAAAATCAAAGCTTGATGCACTTTTCTAGTTTATGGTTATGCACACAGTGGCAAAAATTTTGAGTCTTCTGATGAACTTGTTGCCAGCTGAGGTCAAATGAGGTTATATTCCCTCTTCTTCTTCCTGTTGTAACTCTATAAATAAACTGCTTTGAGAAGTCTGTTTGGTCCATATGCTTTCCATTTTGTGCATTTTGTTGATTTCACTACTCAAAATGGTCCCCAAACATGGTGTTGAAGTGCTTTCTAATATCTCTAAAGCACAAAAAGGCTGTAATGTGCTTCATATGGAAATGCATTAGATGAGATTATCAAGGCATAGATTTTAGAGCTGTTGATTATGGGTTCAATGTTAATGATTATAAACAATATATTTATATATAGTATTTTTAAACAGTCACACACACAATAAGGTTATATATAGACTTGCTGATGAAAATATTCTAACAAGAGACTCAAAGGAATCTAATCCTCTATTTCCCCAAAGAATAATATTTAAATTACTACAAATTACAGGAATTAACTATGCATGTGTATATGACACACATGTATACAAATGTGCATATTATATAATATATACATTTCTTAGTGTTTATAAAGGATTGGTTGTAGAGCACCCAAATAGGCACCAAATTTCACTGATATTTAAGTTCTCCATATAAATGGCAGCTATCAAAGTATAATCTACACATATATTTCTGTACACTTAAATCATCTCTAGATTACTTATTAAACCTCTTACAGTTAGATATGTGTGTTTCATATGAAATACTCACAGGTCAGAAACTTACTAAGGCGCTATGAGCAGAGAGGCATTTGCGAGAGAAAAGATACAATGCACTATTATAAAAGGTTAAAGGGGATATTGTAAGAAAGGGGTCAATTGGGTTGGGGTAGAGGAAGACAGGGTAGAAGACGGAAAGTGGAAGGGATAAATCACACTGAGGGGGTTATTTTAAGTCCTATGGAAATCTACAAACTGCACAAGGTTCTTAAGGTGTATCTATCAATATACATAAAAGGAGTTAAGATGGAGTTATCTTATAATGAAGTAACAATGGCCAGACTAGATAGCAGAGGCTAAAAAATAAAAGTCATAGTCTCAGGAGTGAGTTACTTCTTGCTGGATGGAGGGCCCCAAAATCCCCAAACATTACAAGTCATTGCTAATGTTCTTGACAACCTGCAAAACTTGACAGTAAGTCCTTATTGCTGAAGATGCTATACACGTGAGTCACAGAACAAGGAGGAATGAAGCTAGTACTGAACTGAAAGCTTCATCCCTACTGGCTAGCTTTCATGGTGCTGAAAGGTGTATGCACACTACCAGAGGAGAAAAGTCATCATCAGTCTCACCCACCTGTGAACAACCTGGTGAGCTACATTAATGAGTGGTGGCCAAAACATGCTCACTGTACATGAGCATGTGGTACACTAGTGTCACAAATGTGGAAATAACCAACCACTCCATGGTTAGATTTAAGGATTGTTCCACAAGATGAACCTCCTCCCTGACATCGTTATCAGGTCACAATCGACCCTAGGAGAGAACCTACTGCTATATTCTGCTAAATGGACAATGTATTAATTAAACTCATCATAACTCATCCTAAGGCTCACACATTAAGGCCCCTCTCAGTCCTCATCAGAGAACCTTATGATTGCTGTAGATGACAAACAAAGCAAACCACAACTAGCTAAAGTGCAGAGAGTAAGAGAATGTAGAATGTTCAGCCCTATATAGAACATATATACTCCACCCCTCCTCTAACAGCTCAGGGATCATTGTAAAGGAGGGAGGAAAAATAGTGTAAGAGCCACAGGTGATAAACATCTCCGAGAAAGCAGTGTCTTCTGGACCCAGCAGGGAAGCCGCACATATGAACTCACAGCAGGTGTGACAGCATGCACAAGATCTACAACCCCAATCCAGACCAAATCCCAGCATGAAGGGGAGATGGGCACAAAGTTCCACCCCTAGTCAAGAAGCCATTGGCAATTGTTAGCTGCTGAGAGACGAAGTCTCTGGAACTTGCTGCCTAAATGTTAACTACTAAAAATTGATGAAATGCAGATTGATAAAGACCGATTAAAACAGAAAATACAAGCTTACTTTGAAAAGTTGGCAATAGATCTCCAATAACCTAACAGAACAAATCAGGTTTACCTGTGACTTCAGACTTAAAACTAGTTAAAATGTTTACTAATTCAGTATTTAAAATCACATGATCAGAACCTCTATCAAACTTTAATAGTTCAATGAAAAATTTAGTAGGCCTTCCTTTTGTTTTCATGTACCATGAAAACTGGTTTAGCACTATCTATCTATCTATCTATCTATCTATCTATCTATCTATCTATCTATCTATCTATCTATCTATCTAAATATCTATCTATCATCTATCATCTGTCTATCATCTATTTATCTATCTATCTATCCATCTATCATCTATCTATCTATGATACATTCATCCTTTATTTTATAAGAAGACTATAAAACATACATAGCAAAGTCTGTTCAAAGCACATGATCTAGAATATTTGGTAGTGGTAATTATGTCTGAAGGGTTGGCCTAGGTTAGAACTAATGTGAAGGACTTTGTCAACTCAAATGATATAGCTCAAGGAAAATTGCTAAGAAGAGAAACATTTTTGGTAAATGTAAGAATAGGAAGGAGAGTATACATAGGTAAAAAGAAATAAGCAAGAACACATGAAGGACTCTAAGAGAAACAGCACAAATTTGACTTCATTACACATATGTAGATACTTTTGGCTTAATATATAAAAAAATATTCAGAAACAGATATTGAAGAGCTGACATTTTAAGAATTGAAATGACATTTCACATTTTATTTCTTCATATCATTTTCTACAATAGAAAAAATACAAAAACCAGAAAACACAAATAAAAAAGGTAAATAGTAAAGCAATTCCTATTTCTAAAGAACTTCAGCTAGATGAAATAGCTACTGGTATACATAAACAATGTTAGTCTAAGTCTATAGGACTAAGTATGGAAATCACATAATGCTACAGGTTTGCTATCTATGTATAGGAAAAGTGGTCATAGAAATCCACTATGAGACAGGGAAGTTTGGGAAAGAGGAGATGGGAGAAAATTCAAAAAGTGGGCAAATACATGTGCAATGGCCCAGAGAGACATCAAATATCCAATGTGTGCTGGGCACTCCAAGCTATCTGGTACTGCTAGCATGAAACTTGAGGATATAAAATAGCTGGAAAGGGAGGATGGAATATTTGGGGGGGGGGGGCAGCACAGAACTTATTACATTAGCCCAAGAAAGATGTAATGACCTGAGTCAATTCAATAGGAACAAATGAGAAACATTTTAGTGTATAAATTGACAAGCTTGAGGGATGATGAGGGTGAACTGACAATACTGATAGATTTCTGGCAATAATTATTGGATAGATAATGGTATTGCTAAATGAGAGTGGAACCATAGAAAAAAGAACTCTGCAATACTACTGAAAAAGGGAGGGAACATATTTGGAAGTTTATTTAGTAAATATTACTTCTATAGGACACATGGATTCAGACTTAGAAAGAACAGAAAGGTAGCAGTCTAAAATTTTAAGGAACGAGTAAGGAGGTTGGGGAGATGGTTTCAGTTAGTAAAACGTTATTCTGTACAAGTATGTGGTCCTGAGTTTGGAGTCCCTGTACCATGTAACAGCCAGGCACAGTGCTATATACATCTATAATCTTAGAGTCAGGGAGCAGAGACAGGAGGATTACTGGAGCTTGCTGGACAGCCAGTCTAGCCAAACCTGTGAGCTCTGTGTTCAGTAAGAGATCCTATCTCAAAAAATAATTTGGACATCAATTGAAGAAAATATGACATAGATTTCTGGCTTCCACATGGTATGTATGCACATGCACATACTCCACAAGATCTTATACACAGACAAGATGAAAGAGTAAGAGTCAGTATGGATATGAAGTTTAAGACCATGAACAACTACCATTTAACACATACCACCATGCCTAACTACTAGGACTTTTCCAAGATTCTCTCATTAGTTGTTATCACCTCTAATACAGTCCTTGCTCCTATGTTATAGATTAGGAAGCTGAAGCTAAAACAATAGAGGACTGGAGCTCAGACTTAAGAAACTCTACATTTATAGTTTCTGTACTCTTGAGAAATCTTGAATACATAGGAAGTAACTGAAGCTATTGTAAATGAGAACCCTTGAGAGAAGAGATGAAGCCCGGCTTCTCCCCAGGAGACTTCTAGAAACACCATTGTTGAAAGACTACAAGAAATCTAATAAGAAAAAAGAATAAGAGTTAACCAATATAAAAAACCTTTTGAAAAACCTATGGAAACTTATTACTGTAGAAGTCAAAAATATATACATATCTGAACGTAATCTAAATAATAGGGGAGAGAATGCCCCAACTAGATATCTTATACCACCAAATGAAAACTCCAGTATCAGTAAAAGGTTATATCTTGTTGAGCTACTGGCCAAAGGGAACACTTCCCAACATCACAAGCTATTTGCCAGGCTATTGACTGTTCTCCACAACCTAATGATAAGGCCCAACTACAAAAGACAAAACTTACATACGTTATCAAATACAGAGAAGTTGAGCTGGTACCTTACTAGAAGCTATACCCTAATGAACAGTTTTCACAGTGAGGGAGATACTCTGTGTACTATGGAGAAGAAAAGCAATCATCAGTATCACACAACTATAAACTCTGTGACCTACAACAGTGATGCGCTTGCAAAATATACTAGCACAATAGTGGCACAAATGTTATGGGAGTAGACAATCACTTTTTGGTTGGTTTAAAGCCCACTCCATTAGACGGAACCCATAGCTCTTACTGCTAAGAACCTGAGACTAGATAGGCTATGGACCTAGGTGAAAGCCTAATACTATTCTGCTAAAGGAACGTAGCAATAAAATGACTCCTAATGACATATTGCTATACCCATAGATCAGTGCATTGCTCAATCACATCACATCACAGAAGCTTCTATCTGTAGTAGATGGAAATTTAAAAAGCTGTACAACTAGAAAATATACATAAGTGAGAAACCTTGGAGCTTTCAGTCCTAATAGGATGTCTTTATCAAAACTCTCCCATCAGAGCTCAGGCATCTATGTGAAAGAGAAGGCAGAAAGACTGTAAGAGCCAGAGGTGATAGATGACTCAAAGGAAAGAAGATCAGACACAACAGGACTGATGCACATATGAACTCAAGGAGGCTGTGGCAACACACACAAGGCCTACACAGGCACAAGACAGAAAGGGGTCCCAGCACTGTGAAGTTCGGGAATGTGAGCCTGGGTTACCAACCCTAACCAAGAAACTATTTGTAATTGATATCCACTGGCAAAGGGAAAATCAGTTTTCTCCAATGAGTGACATTGGGTCTATCAACCAAATTTCAGAGCAGGTCCCACACACATGAAACAAAACAAATTCCATATTTTCCACAGTGTGCATGTGTGTGTGCGTGCGTGTATGTGTGTGTTTGTTGGCATTTTTTGTGTTGTTACTTGTTTTGAGTTTTTTTCATGGGAAAGTGGGGATTTCTGGGAGGATTGTGGGATAAAGAAGAACATGATCAAAATATATTGTATAATTTTTTTTGAGAGAGAGAGGGTTTCTCTATATAGCCCTGGCTGTCCTGAAACTCATTATGTAGACCAGGCTGGCCTTGAATTCACAGAGATCTGCCTGCCTCTGAATGCTGGGATTAAAGGTGAATGCCTAAAGACAAGCTCTTAAACGTCACTATTTTGCAGAAATAGAACACTGAGGCCAGATGTCTAACAGTCTGCTTTGCACAGTATCCTGGGTTCTACATCACAACTGGCTCATTAGAGAGACAACATTTTTGAAACCAGTCTTCACTTTTTCTCTTTTTAACTAATTTTCTACTAGTGTTCATGAACAAAATTACCTATAATTAGTGCTAGCATTATCACAATTGCCAAATTTTCTGTGCATAATCCAATTCTTATAAACTGAAACCAATAATTATTGAAGTCCGAGAGTGTGAAATTACATTGTAAATCACAGCTTCAAAGTAATGTGTTTTTGTTGCAATTCACTAACAGATTGTATTCAAGATGGTACATTATCATATAATAGTATTTTTGGAAGCCATTATCATAACTCTACCTAAGAGTGAGGTGGGATTAATACTTAGGCTCAGAAGCTACCTTTAACAGTCTGCTTTTCAGTATACCTCTGTGGAATGTTATAAATCTCTTTCTGTTCAGAATCAGGTTTTTAAAGATCCCTAGTTAAACCTAGTAGTAAATTATATAAAATTAATGTATCTAGTTTAAATTAAGTTAGGAAAAGAAATCTTGAGGCCAGCAATACTCCCTTCTTACCCTACTATTCATTTTAGCTGCTTAAGGTTACACAATACTGATATTAAAATAAACAAACAAAAAACCCCAAAACATAGTTAGGTAACACTCTAAATTGAGGTTTTCTGAACTGGTATCATGTAGAGTTATTTAAAGAATGAAATCTTCTAAGTCAAGTCAGATTGTGAAATATCACATGGAGACCTACCTTATGTCTTCCTCATATCCTGTGACATGTTAGTGACCCAGTCTTGTGGTTGGGAATAAGCATCCTTTCCTTGCTGTGCCCTATCAATCCCTGCCACGCATGGAGAAATGATTATTAATCATTGGTGTTCTCTGGAAAAAACCTGATGCTACAATGATATAAATCTTTCTTTTAAGGATTAAATTTGTTCTTTGTCAAAGTCACATATATCAAGAGATGATTTGAATCGTAATATTTAGAATAACAACATTCATTATTATGTTGTAATGTTTTAAGGGCCATTCAACTATCATTTTTCTGTAACAAATATCCAAATATGGCATATAAACTGTTGATTAAATAACTTTGGGGTGTTAATCCAGTTGTTTGCTTAATAATGGATGGGAAAGATTTAGCTATGTAATTTAAAATGTCTATTCATTAATACTCCCCAAAGTAATTTACTTTCTTTTACAATTGTTAATATAAGCATATTCAGCAGGCAACCTCTGGTCTTTTAACCAAAAAACACTTAACACAACGGCAAAGCATGCAAAGGAAATAACCATTTACACTCAATTACCCAGCTCGGTGCAGGGCAGCAGAAAATAGGTTTTGAATTATAATTGTAGTAATCAGTTTCTAGGTCTAAAGAAGTAAAGTAGATGATCTGGAAAATAATTACTTTGGGGAAAGAAATCTGAAATAAAAGTACAGTGGACATAATTGTTTAAGCAAGATAGTAAAATATCAAAACATTTAGGAAAAAAATTAAGTTAGGTAAGAAACCAAAGTCCCTCAATAACAATAGTAAACTTGCAACCAGTCCACAGAACAGAACAAGCTCTCGGCATTCACATGACTTCCTATTACAAGTAAGGTACAAAACACAGCATGAAGAACAAGAAAGAACAGCCATCCACAGCCCTCAAGACAAGAGCAAGTGAACTCCCGAGTGTTCTCCTTTCCCTTTCCCTTTTGCAGTTGATTTAGAACTCCTAACACCTTAGCAAAAAGTTATGGTGCCATTTTGAGCAGTTTCTTCCACATTCTAATTTTAATTAATTAGTTATGCTCCTATGCACTTTGCAAATCTTTTCATTCAGCTTGATTTTTGGAGCAACTTTAGGACACCTACAAAAATCTTCTTCAGTTCAACTCAGTATCTGCTTCATCTCAGTCCTAGAGTCAGCTGGATGGCTATTTCTTTAAACTGTTTTACCTAGCACTTGTACGATAGTATCCAGTATATTATTTAGGGATCTGGGGGTTTATATGATCTTTTATTTTAGCAGGCAGCCACCTTATTTAGGTTTAGTGCATAAATTCTAAACTGCTTTTGTAGGCTTTACTTCCAATGGAAGTGTAATTTTCTCAGCACTCACAAGGCTACTCTGGCTGATTCTTCAGGGGCTCTGTGATGGCTACTATTAGTCATTGGCAACTTGATGGAATCTACAATCACCAGAAGATGGGACTCTGGGCATGTTTATGCAAAGTGGCTGGATTGAATTAATTCAGGTTGGAAGACCACCCTCTGTGAATGACACTATTCCCTGGCTCAAATCTTGGACTACACAGGTGGAGTCAGGAGCACTGAGCACTTTCTGTTTCCTGACTACATGTGATGTGAGCAGCTCCTTTAAGCTTCTGCCACCCTTGAATTTCCTCACCATGATAACTCTTTCAACTATAGGTCAGAAGAGATCCTTTCTCCCTTAAGCTACTTGAGTCAGCATATTTTGTCAAAGCAACAAGAAAAGAAACTAAGACAGTTTTCAATTCAACCTCTACTGGTATATCACCCATAGAGATAAGCGGGGATTTCCCAAGGGCCATGTGCTAATTATCTCTGGCATTCTGAGGGAGAGAACTCACAAGCTCTTGGGTCTTGGTGTCCTTAAGACATGAGGTGAAGGGAAGGAAAACACATGACTGCAACCTACAAAGCACATCCTTTTTAGTGGAATTACGGAGTGGAGATGGGTATAACCTTGTTTTGCTGCTGTCATTTCAGATCACAGGGACCAATGGGGGTACAGAGGAAGAAATGACCAGGTATTGTACTTACTGTCAGGTCAGACTACCTGCTAAAGTCCAATTGTGGTGTAAGGGCTTAGAGGGACTAGATATTTCTGTCCCAGTGGGTAGATAAGACTGCCCATAAGTGGTCCAGTGTGGAGTAGGAAAGATGAGTAAGTGTGACTGACTAGATCTCTGTTAGCATTCCTATTTCCTGGTCTTTTTGTCAGAGAAAGTGGGCTTTAGGGATTTTTGTTTTCTATGCCCATGATGACATGTGTCATATGTTTTTCTGGTCCTCAGTCTAGGAAGCAAATGGAAGGCTTAAAAAAATCTAGCGAGATATTAATGTTTGTTATTTTTATTTAAATTCTAAGGTCCCTAACTCCTCTCTCCATTTTTTTATTCTAAAATTCAGGAAAGCATTTACTGTTTTTACATGACCCCATTTCTAGGCCCCAAATTTGGGTGTATTTATAAGGGAGAGATGCTCTGGCTTAGGTCTAAAATGGTCCCTATTGGTTCATGTTTTTAACACTTGTTCTCAGCTGCTACTGATACTTTGGAAGTTGTGGAAACTTTATAAAGAGAAGGAGCCTCATTTGAGAAGGTCACCAGGAGCAGTTTGTACTTAACTACTTCATTATTCTAATGACTGAAAATAGGCCTTGTCAAATTGAGATGTTTCCCCAAAATAGTACTTTGTAGCTCTTTGAAAGCTCAGAAAAGTTTTCCATTCTAAACTTTTATAAAAAGTAATGACAGTAATTTGTTGGCATGTTTCACTAGCTCACTAAAAACAATTCAGTTTTATTATTAAATATGAGCTTTAATAGTTTATCAACAGAAAAAGTGCTAAGTAGAAAAAACTATTTAATTATCCATATAATTCCTTTTGTTCAGGGAGACAATGACTTTTTTTAAAGGTCATGGTTCCAAATGAATGCTAAGCATAAGTTTGAACTGGTAGATAGCCATGGAACAGGCAGAAAAAAGAAAAAAAGAAACAGTTTAGCCATAATCACTCATCAGTTCATTTAAAATGAACACATATGCAACTGTCATGTCTTATCCTTGAGCCAACTAGTAGGAAAAATATAAGATAATGCATGAAAGCTATCTGGTACAGACACAAAGTAAATTGAGTGAGCATCAAAAAGAGCATGTTTTAAATGTACGGTTTCTTTTGTGGGTGACATATAGGTGTATACTTGTAGAAGATAAAGGAGGATGTTAGATGTCCAGCTCTACCATGGTCTACCTTATCTGCCAGAGACAGGGTCTCTCACTGAACCTAGAGCTCACCATTTTGACTAGACTGGCAGTGGCAACCACCAAGTCCCAACTATCCTTCCAACTCTACCTGAAAGAGCACTGAGATTATGCATAGTCACACTAGGCTTCTTATGTTGGTTCTGGGGATTATGAACTCAGGTCCTCATACTTACATAGCAAACTCTCTTATTCACTGAGCCATCTCCTTAACCTCAAAATTGTGAAGGTTTTTAGGCACTTTCATGGACTGACCATTGAATAAGGAAACAAATTTATTATATTAGCCAAGCATCCTTGTACATTAACATTCACAATGAATTTACAGCTTCCTTTTGTCATGCCCAGGAAACCTAGGAGTACAAGCACTCCAGTTCAAAATAACTTTTCATTAGAAATAAAGTCTTCTTTTAAAAAGCCATTCTTGATAGACTTCAACTTTTTCTTCTTTGAATCTAATCGATTATAAAGTAAGTAGCTGAGAGTTTAGAACAGGAGTTGGATCCTGGGTATCATTATTATTAATATGGATGATATGAGTCATTATTTAATAGCTTAGGGACTAGTTTATTTGAACTGCGAAACAGAGATGGAAGACACTTCAGAAAGTCACAAGGAATACAGAAGATAACAGCATACCTAGCACATATACACAAAACAGGAGAGCTAGGGGTAATCTTGTAAGTATCTCTTAACTACCTCTTCCCTAAAATATGTTATCTCTCATACTACAAGGTGTTATTTCACTAACAGTAAGAACCAAGAAATAACCAGGGAGTGCTCTATTTTCAATAGTGAAATAGGTAGCCTGGGCCAACTTTCCTACTGAGGCACAAAATAAAACTTGGATAACCCCACACACACACACACACACACACACACACACGAAAGGCAGAGAGACAAGAAACAGACAGACAGATGGGGAGGGGGGTCAGAGAGAGAGAGACTGTTTTTTTTTTTTTTTTTTGAAAGTGCCAAATATCTAATAAGATACTTCAGTTTTGCTGTTTGACCATCTAGGCAAGGAATTATAGATATAGCTCAGTTGGAAGAGTATTTGCCAGCATGCATGAAACCCTGGGTTTGATCCCTAGTACCACATAAAAATAGGCACGGTGGCACATTCCTTAAGCGAGCACTAGGGGATGTAAAGGCAGGAGAATGAAAAGGAAAAGATCATTCTTGGATAAATAGCAAGTTGAGGCCAACCACAAATATACAAGACCCTGTTTCAATAAAAGAAAATATCTAGGCAGAAATGAGAACCTGTAGTGTTAGGTTCAGCCACACACACACACAGCTATTTTGCTTAGTGGACAATTTTCTACCCTCTGGAAGCAGCCATCTATTGGACTCAGAGGGCCTTGGAAGAATGGATGTGTAAAGAGAAGACATAAAACCAACATGAGAAAATTATAACAACACTCTTTTCCAGTTTCTCCTGAAAGGTCATCCAGGATGGAGGTAAATCAAAAGCAAATCTGGCCTTGTATGGATTTGGAGACTTGGCTCATTTCACCATGTGGTCCACAGGTTCTCACTGAAGTTAGATTTGGGCAGTCCTAAGTGTGAGCAACTCAATCCCTCCCAACAGGTAGACAAATCGCATGAAAATAAATACTTTTGTAAAGGCAAATGCATGCGATATTGAAACAGTATTTTGGAATAAAAGGCAACGTAAACATTGCTCAATAGATTTCAGTGCAACTGAGCTGAAGAAAGAACTGTGAAGAACAATCCATGTTAGAAGAAATTATACAGAATATACCATGGAGAAACAAGAGGATAGGTTTCTAGCATACATGACAGGAAAAGGGGCTTGCGGGAAATAAGTTTTAATATATGTTGATTACGATCTCATCAGGAGAGGACAGGGAATGAATTCGGACAATGTTTGGAGGAAATGGTTCAGATTTTTCATAGAAATGTTTTCAGAGAATTTTCATCCAACAAGTTTGAAATATTCAGTAAATTATAAGATTGTTAAAAATAAGCCGGGCGGTGGTGGCGCACGCCTTTAATCCCAGCACTTGGGAGGCAGAGGCAGGCGGATTTCTGAGTTGCAGGCCAGCCTGGTCTACAGAGTGAGTTTCCAGGACAGCCCGAGCTACACAGAGAAACCCTGTCTCGAAAAACAAAAAAAAAAAAAAAAAAAAAAGATTGTTAAAAATAAATTTGTACCTAGATACTGTATAAAAACTAAAAGAGAAAATATTATTAACCTGAGGTTAAAAGAGACCTATTTTTTAAAGACAGCATGACAGCTGATAATAGAAATAAGAAAATTAAATAATGATGTATTTTATGTGCTGAAATAAAGTGCCTTTCAACCATTTCTGAACTAAGGAAAATTACTTGATGTTGGAAGCAAACTAAAGATAAACACACTGATAGTTTGTCAAAGAAGACCCATACTCAACAAATTTCTAAAATCTATTTCAAGCAGAGATACAGCAATGAATGAAGGGAAAATGGGTTGTACCAAAGTGGGAAAACCAAAACAAAAATCATCTGTAAAAATCAATAAATCTTGTGGTATTTTTCAAATATAGAAAACATTACAATATAAGATAAATAATATGTTATGAAGGATTGAAGTTAAATATCTTAATATCCATGCATTGTCTCTGATAAAGGAAAATGTGACTAACTTATTATATTTGACAACAGCATGTACATGTTATTTTAAGGCTAATAACTAAAAAGGTTAACAGAGGTGTCTATCTTTCATACTAGGGAAGGGAGATTTTTTAACTTGTAGATAGGGGAGTGATTTTAGAAAGTTCACATAAAATTCAGAATAAAACAGGTTATGCCAAGACTTAAATGTATTACTGCCATGTGCCTGGAACAGGAAAGAATATAAAATAAACAAAAAAAATGTGCAATAAGGGGAATGAGTCTACAGAGGAAAAATCAGAATATTGCAAAGGTTTGAAGTACTAAGTGGGTTTGGGATACGGCTTGGAATTTATAGAGCAGCCAAGGAAAGTCTCATCAAGAAAGTGTCCTATACCAGTTGTGGTGGCACATGCCTTTAATCCCAGCATTTTCAATATATTTATCCTTCATACATTTGTGAGTCCTTCCATTTCATTGGCAGTCCTGAGTTTAATAAATATCTTGAACATGTCCAAAGGATGACACGAGCAACACTGTTACCATTTTTTGGATACTTGCTGACTGCCAGGTACTGTAATAAGTGTGTTGAAAAGAGCTCATGCAGTGTTCTCAATTCTTTCAGAAGATAAAAACATCAACACTTTAAAATGTTATACAATTCTCCACACTACAGAACTAGAATTTTAACATAAACTCTACATAGCTGCAAGGTCTATGAGGTTTCCACTATCCATGCTACATCTGCTGCTAACCACTATGACCAAGAAAAGGGAAAGTAAATTTAGAAGAATTGAGATTTCCCCCTGTCCAGTCCACACCACAAAAGGTTGATAGGTGCTCTTGGGCCTATGAAGGATACTCATTAAGCAATTGGCTGCGACATATGAAGAGAATTGTGTATAAATAATGCACACAAGAACTGAGTTTTCAGACTGGATTGGAAAGCCAACACTGAGCCATTTTCAATACCTACACACTATACCTCATTGCTAGCCACCCTCCCTTGCTTTGGTTTCTAATGGTTCTCTTTGATTGGGCGGGCTCTCTCTATTTACTTATTGTCCTGATGTTCATGAAATCTTAGCTGTTCTTAATCTCTGGTCAATACTATGTTTGTTTTCCTGTCTCATTACCTTTGTCTAGTTGGAAATGTTTATGATTTGTACTTCTTAAACCACATGCTGGGTGATTTCTCCCAAATAACTAAAACTTAAAATCCAATAAACAGGAAAGGTAAAGTATGTTTTCCAGGTGTTTTAAAGAAATACCTATACAATGTTTTATGTTGTTAAGATGCTCACACTACATCCAGAGAAAAGAGATCTTCCTGTCACCATATCAGAAGTACCACCAAGACCTATGAGACAAGTACTGAATAGCCTACTTTCCCTAAAACTCTCTCTTTGTTGGGCAGAGGGAGGGTTGGCATTGGAGAGAAGGGCATGGTCTCTAATAGTGCAAGAAGCAGTAAGACTGGAACTATCCTGGCAAGAGTAAAAATACTCTAAAGCAGCAGTTCTCAACCTGTGAGTTGAGATCCCTTTGGGGGTGGAAAGACCCTTTCACAGGGGTGATGTCACCTAATAGCATCAGACAACACAGATATTTACATTGTGACTCATAACAGTAGGAAAATTACAATTATGAAGTAACAGCAAAGTGGGTTGGGTTGGGGGTCACAATAACATAAGGCTCACAGTATTAGGAAGGTTGAGAACCACTGCCCTAAAAGGAAACTATTCCTCTTGACTATTGACTATTAAGACAACAGATTTCAAGGAATTAGAATTTCCCCAGGATTTCATATTACAGAAGAAAAACACTGGGGTCTGGATTCCAGCTGGGGAGAGTGCTCCCAGAAAAAGATATTACATACTACTGACAATATGCAATATAGATAGGAGTCAGAAGCCTAGGCAATGCTCTGTAGGTCAATGATGGATCACTCACATCATGATCAGAATTGCTTAGTTATGTATACCTCTTGTCCTTTACTTAAACCTAATCTTCATGTCAAGACACTAAAGACTCAGGGGACTGGGAGGAGGGGGGGGAAGGTACTTGGCCTCTCTATTTATTCTTTCCCACAATGTGCTCATACTAATCCTTTCTTTGTTTTGCAATTACTTGTCTTTTAAACTGGTTTATAAAAGGTCAGTGCTCAGCCTAGATTGTTAGGGCATGCTTAATCTCTTCAGGCCCAGGCTTTGACCCTAACAGTTCTGGTAACAAGAACGATGCAGTGATGTTTAGTGTTGTCAATTTGACCAGATCTAGAATCATCCAAGAGGCAAGCGTCCAGGCAAACCTAGGAGGTTGAGGCAGCTGATCAGTCTTATCCACAGGCAAAAAGCTCTTCTTTTAGGATGGTGTTTTCCCACCTCAATTAACCTAATCAAAATAATCCCTCATAAGTATGGCAAATGATCTTATGTACAAATAAACCATGTCCATTCATATCTCCACTGCTGTCATTTTGATGCTCCTTGCCAACAGAAGCAAAGCAGTATTATTCTATCTTGTTCTGACTGCACTCCTTTATGAGTTCTTAAAGGAGTTAATATGATACCTAATGAGCAGTGTGAGCTTTTAGCTCAGGGGTCAGCAAGCTACAAGACGCAAGTGAAAACCAGACTCACCTGTTTCAATAAATATGACTTTTTTTTAATACAGCAACATCCATTGCCTTATGTATTGTCTGTGCTTTTTTGCTTCAATAGCAGTTGAGTGGTTGTTCATGAAAAACTGTATGGACTACAAAGAATAAAGTACTTACTATCAGGTACTTTACAGAAATAGGTTGCCCATACCTTAGATATCCCCAAATAGTGTTGGTTTCACTTTTATAATACATTTGGATTGAAGTTTCAGGCTATGAATTCAGATTGTCAGTTTTATTTAAAATAAGGAATCATGTTTGAATTATGTTTGATAGAGCATTACCAGGATTACTGAAGTATAGATCTCAAGGTACATCTAATCATATTATCTCTCTTTTTTTTTTTCAAATAGTTTTAGATTTTCAGAAGGAGGAAACAATATAGAGATTTCCATATAGGATGTACTTAGTTCCCTGAGGAAGTTAAAATGGCACATCTGTTACAATAAATGAACCTACAGGGATAAATAGGTATTAACTCACGTCTAGTATTTATTTGGATTTCCTTAATTTTTACTTAAATATTCTTTTTTTCTATATCAGCATCTCATCTATACCAAGGTATATCACATGTCATCAAATCTCCTTAGGTTTCTTCTGGCTGTGGGTGTTTTTACCTACCTTGGTTTTGATAGTTAAAATTACCTTACAGAACTAATCTATAATTACTGCTGTATAAGATGTTTCATGATTTAAATTCCTATCCCCTAGAGGTCCATATGTTGGAAACTTGGTCCCCAGAAGAGCATTATTGAAAGGTGGTGGAATCTTTTGGAGGTAAGAACTAAGGGGGAGGGAGTCTTTAGGTTACTATAGATGCCTGAATGGATTGGATTGGCATCTTCCCAGTTCTCTTGTGAATTCTGACCACAAAGTAAGAGGTTTGCTTTGTGGCATGTTTCCTGCCACTACTAGTCACCAGAGGCTGAAAGTGACAGATCTGCCTAATCACGGACTAAAACTGAGCCAAATGAAAGTACTCCCTTTGGAAGTTAAGGTATTTTGACATAAGTAATGATAGAAAGTCATGAAAAGATTTCTAATACATCAACTGAGACCATACACTTGCTCCTTCTTTCTTCTGGTGTCCACATTATGAGCACCTACTTCATGGTTAAAAGGAAATTAAATGAAAAGCTTAAAGAAAAGTGGTTTTTGTTTTTCAGCACTGCAACTATCAAGAAGATGGAAAGGATCACTTGAATACTACCTGAAAGGCATGTTCTCACAAGGGCTTTTTATATTTTTAATTATATTATTAATATTAAATTTCAGCCAAAAAGAAAAAGAAATGAGTACTGTTGACTTTGACCTAACCAAGCCCAATTCCATGCAAAGAATACCTGGAGAAGAAGCTACAAAATCAATGCTGACCTTGCTTTTTTCCTTTGGGAATAAAAAAAATGACATTCTAATTATGTCTTTAGAAAGACACACTGATACCACTTAACATTAAGTACTTCAAACAAAAGACTAATATTGAAATAAAAGGTGTAAATTTCACGCCAAGAACCAAAACTTTAAAACTGCATCTGCTGTGCAATTCACTGCTGGCTGAGGACAATTAGGGTTTCCTCAAACCTCTTTTAGAGAGCCAACTTATAATAGAAGAAATGAGTTCTACTGAGCACTTATTTTATTTTGGTTGTAATGTTATTAGTAAAAAGTACTAGAAACACTGAATTGGAGTTTATCAATTGAAAAATTATGACTCACCATTCTTTCCAGGGAACACATCAAAAAAGCCATTACCATTTCACTTATAAAAATTCTTGTTCTTCACAGTGCACAAATTCAGAGTTACTATCCTTAATAAGACTGTAGTTTGTAACTTCCATATAACAGACTGCATTTTTTAAAGCTTGTTTTATGCCTCTGGTTTCCCACAAACACTTATCTGATCTGTATTACAAATAAGCCAATGCACTATACATCCACTGCTTTCATTTATTATACAGATAAAATGGATCTCAACACTAGGTAAGCAAATCAAATTATATAAAAATCTCATATACAGGTAATATACTATTGATAAAAATTAGTCATTTTAAAGAGATCATTAAACATTAACTGTCATAATAAAATGTTTCATGGTAAACAGAAAATATGATTGTGATCAGCAGGATTGGCAAAGGCTATTTAGATCACAGCTCCTTACTCCTTGCCTTGCCACAATGCTGTTTTCCACAGAACAGAGACAAGCATGAATAGTAACAGATGCTTTCTAATTTGGATTAGTACTTGATTTGAATGTGTAATGCTTTAAAAATTAAATAAACTATCAACCACAGCATATGATGCTAAGCCATTAGAGCAAATCTGTCTTTGTGGCTTTATCTAAAATCTTGGGAGAGAGAGTTCTACCCTGAACCAAAAAGTCATTACTTTGCAAGAGAATAGTCTCAATAATGTGTTTTCTAAAGAGTGAAAGTCTGTGTTTGTATCTTTTATTGGAGTGGAACTGATCTGAGACAATGAATATTTGAAAAGTACATGCTAATATCTTTGGAAGTCTTTAAGTTTCTGAGTCTTCTTTACCACCAAACTAAATCTTGTGGCCTTCTTCCTTAGCTGAAGGTTCTATGACTTAGCTTCTTTATTATACTTGTAAAACCTTTTGACCTTTTCCCACCTCTGAATCCTCATACAGAACAGCTTGGTTAAGACAGCTGTGCTACCTTCCTAATCATCAGAAGCATTGCTGGAGGGACATCTGACCCTCATCCCTGGTACCAACATATGTAATTGATTAAGCTCTCTGACTCTAAAGTTAAAAGATGTTAAAAGGCACTGTGTTAACAGTAGCACAGTGGAAGAAAGTTGATAGATATGACTACAAGGGAAACAAGAATGTATTTTAAATGAAGCCTGGCCATCATGAAGGCATAAGAATGCTTCCTTTAAAAGGTTATATTGGCTTTCTGATATGCACCTGCTGGTTACTGTTGAATACTTCAGGCCTCTGCTACAGATATACTCTAGTGGCTGGAATTCTCTGATATTTGTAACAGATGAGTTTTCACTTCTAATAAAAGAGATAAAGATTATGTAATTTTAGTGGAAGTCCAATATAGGTATGAAGCAGGAATAGCATAGTGATTAAGAAAGTTTTTGACAGTACATACAGAATTTTAAATTTTGAAATCTGATTGAATCAGTTAAAAAAAATTAGAGAGCTGGTGCCCAGTTATTTAACTTCTCTGTACCTCAGTTTACTCATCTGTAAAACAGGGCTAAAGAAACTACCACTAAGTATAATTGATTCAGAATCATTCTGAGAATTAAGTGAATGATTGGCATGTAATGAGTATTTGATATCTGATTAACTACAATGTCTTATTCCATTTTGGGCTACCATAACATTATCACAAACTGGGTAATTTATAACAAACAAATTCATTTGGTCATGGTTCTGAGGTCTGAGATATCCAAGATCAAGAGCTGCATCTGGCAACAAAGTTTTATTAGAGATACATCCAGAATAAAATAAAGCCAGGTGTAGAGATGAATCCAAAGCATCATTTGGCCAAACTCTTTGTCTTGTTGATAACTCTATGCTACAAAATGCAAAGAATGATCACTCAAGACACTAAGAACAGAGAATAATAAGCCCAGAGCCCTCCAATATTACTAGTCTCACTAAACAGCTTGCTCCAACATCCAAAGCAGAAATTACAGGTGAGCCACCCAACCCACCCAGCATTTACATGGGTTCTGGGGATCTAAATTCAGGCCTTAATGCTCGCAATGACAAGTGCTGTAATTGTTGAGCCATCTCCCTAGCTTTATAAATTATTTTTTATAATTATTGAGAATTTAACACACAAGTATATTTCCATCATTTCCACACCTTCATCTCCCATGTTTCTCTACTCTTTCTCAAATCCATGACATCTTCAATTATTGTTTCACACACATACACACACATACAAACACACACACACACACACACACACACACACACACACCTCTTGCTAAATCCATTTAGTGTTGCTTATATGCACATGTGTTTGGGATGACCACTTGGTGTCTGATAACCTATCCGGGAATTCATTCCAGAAAATTGATTCTCTTTCTTTAGCAGCCATTAATTGCTTGTAGCTTTTAATCTAGGGGTAGGGCCTTATGAGATTTCCCCTATCCACATTGGTGTACCAACTGGTGTTGCTATCATGAAGGTCTTGTTTAGGCAACCACATAGTTAAGATTTCATAGGTGTAGCTACTATCTCACAGCAGACATCCTGGTCCTCTGCCTCTTACACTTTTTCTGTACCTACTTACGTGATGTTCCCTGAACCTTAGGGTAAAGGTTGTATTAGATCTATCAACTGGGATGGGTACCTCATGGTCAGTTGTTCTCTGCATTTTTATCAGTTGTGGATGTTTGTAATAGTCTCCACCTACTACAAAAAGAAGCTTCTTTGATGAAAAGTGAGAGCTGTGGGTTTATCTGTGGATATAAGGGTAAGTATTTAAAATGCAGATGGGAATTATACTGGTTTAGGAAAGTAGGGTCTCCCCTGCAATCTATGAACTCACTAGCCATGGGTAGTAGACCAGGATGAATTTCCTCCTGTTGAGCAGTATTTAAGTTCAATTAGAGAGCTGCTGGTCACCACCAAAATATAAGGGCCACTATTTGCACCCTACCAATATGAATAAAAAATGCAGGATGACTGGGGCTCTGGTTGGCATATTGTTGAATAAACATCAGAATTCAAGTTTGACTTTTCATGTAATTAAAAAATTATTAAACTTATTTGTATGTATGTGTGTGCACATGTATGTGTGTATACATCACAGCATGTATGTAGAGGTCAAAGGACAACGTGTGGGAATCAGTTCTTTCCTGTCACTTTGTAGGTGCTGGAGATCACTGGGCTTTGGCCTTCAGTACCTTTACCTGCTGAGCTATCTCATCCACAGAATTTTTATGCCATTTTTATGTTATATAAGTGTCCTTTAAAATGTAATGCTTAACAAAACCTTGGCAACTCCAAGAACATTTACCAATATTATTCTCCATTGGAAATTGGAGTAGGAAGAATCCTGAGAATTCTATTACATTTACTGCTTTTAAATTTCATTTTATTGAAATTATGCATATTTATGGTCCGTATCTTTTAAAATGATTACTCATATTTTAAACATTTTTATTTTTCTCTCATTAAAAACTCAGAACTGATCAAATACAGTGTTAGTAAAAGAATTGATATCAACTAACTACATAACCAATATTTAAGAAAAAAATGTATTACAACATAAAGATAACAGACCCTCCAAAGTAAAAGTCTCATTTCTGATAAATTATTTTTCTTTGGCCATTTACTATAAAAAGCAAAACACATTCTGATGTAGAATGTCTTTATTACATGGACTCAATTTTTTTCAAAGGATGAGATTTTGATACATTAAAGGCAGACAAAATACATGCTACTCCTACTCCAAAAAACAAGTATTTTTTAAGACTGACATTCTCCCCTGGGGTTTAGGGAGAAGTCTTTCTGTTGAAGAGATTACAAAGATTTGATATGTAGGTTTCCTGCTAATCTGCAGGCAACAGGGATGGCTGAGTTTATGCTAAATAGTCAGAACAGCATTTAGTTAACTTCTACAAGCACCAAATTTTCGAAATTTGATATAAAATACAATTATATATCCCATGTAACTTGAAATGTTCCCTCTAGTTATATCAGAAAAATTAGTAAACTATGGGATATAAGTTATAAAGTATAAATGTTTCCAAACTTTTATCAGGTGTTTACTAGATGGCAAGAACAGTGTTCCCCCCACCTTCATTGTTTCTTACTGAATAGATTTAATTTCAGTAATAAGCTTTTGTTGCCTGAGAAACACTCAGATGTAGTATGGGAAAGTAATTTTCCCAGTGAGGATGGGTTTACTGTAGAAAAAAATTCTCTTATAATCATCACCTGTCAATCAAAAACCTGATGGCCAATAAGCTGAGGCAGGACATAGGAGGTGGGACACTGTCAGGAAAGAGGATTCTGGGAAATAGAGCCTAACTAGAGACTAGATAGAGTCCCAGAACCCAACAGAGGAGATGGTAAACGAGCAGGTAGATGAACCCAGGGAGATGCCTCCTTAGTGAAGGAAGAAGCAGGCCAGGACTGAAAGAGAAGTGACTAACCAAATGGTAGACATAGAATAGTTTAAATGGTTAAATAACTTATGAGCTAGTTAGGGAATGAGCCAAAGTTTATGGCCAAGGCATCTATGGATGATTGGTCTCAGAGTCATCATTCCAGGAGCAGGACTGGGAAGAAAAAATGGATTTAAAAAATATAACAACAGTTTATCTTTATGCACAGGTGAATGAGGTACCCATTCCCTTCTGCCTAAACAGATGTAAGAAATTCAAATACATGAGACAATTACAATAGTGTCTTCCTAAATGGGCTTGAATTTAAATTACCTTATGTTGTGTTCATATTTAAGACACCTTCTCTAACCACTAACCCACATTCTGTCTTCTACTACTACTACTAACTAGGTTTCTCTATAACTCAATATCAAACTTCTTAAAATCCAAAAGTATGTGGTAAATTCAAGACTTGTGTCTATTTTCAATATTTGGGTTTGTTTTTCATTGCAAGGAGCTATTTCTTATGACACACTCAGATAAGGAGAGTGGTTGCACATTTACTGGCTGTGAAAAACTACACATTTTATTTAGAATAATGGGTTATAGGAACTACATAAGCCATGTGCTATGCCCATAGAAATATGATATAAAAATGTATCACATTTATGTGTTTGTGTGTGTGTGTGTAGGATGACATACACAAAGGCCAGAGAATAACTTAAGGGAGTCAGCTCTATCCTTCCACTGTGTGGAAGGATCACTCAGTTGGTCCTTGGGCCTAACTGCAAATGTCTATCCACAGAACCGTCTTGCTGACTCTTGAATGACTGGTTTTTAGACTGACAACTATTTCATCCTTTGCTTGATAGTTCTCCAAGTTATTTCCCTAATTACTTCAAATTTAACTGGTTTATTAGTAATGCTGCAAATACGCTCTTCTTGGAAAACTGACCCCATGCGTTTATGATATTAGGAGGGTTGTTTGTTTTCCTTCTTTTGCTTTGTTTGTGTTGTTTCTTGGTACTCCTAAAAAGTGAAAAAGATTATTTCCTCCATTTTCTGATAAAATGATGGAACCAAAAGTAATATGAAACAGGGCTCTTGGTAATGTTCTAATTTCTTTACTAGGATTCAAGTTCATAAAACCTTACTAACTGCATACACTTTTGATTTTTTGCTATACTATACATCATGGTGCACTCTTAGAAGGCAGCTTTGAAAAGTGAAATCCTGATTTATATTCCAGAATGCTCAGTAGTCAGGGCCAAAGACTGGTAGTGCCAGCTCCAACGCAGAGCATGGAGTCTAGGTAGTTCGCCATTCTCTGTATCACACTCCCTGTGCTGCTCCTTCTGTCCATTTCCCCTTACTTGCGTTCTTACTTCCCTCTGTGATCATCAACAAAACACATTACCTCAGTAACAGAAAATATGTGGAGCACCAAGGTTAAAAACTTTCTCTTCAGGGGCTAGAGCAATAGCCCAGTAGTTAAAAAGACTTGCTGCTTTGAAAAGGATCCAGGTTTCAGTTCCCAGAACCCACCTCACACAGCTCACAACCACCTGTAAAACTTCAGTTCTGGAGATCTTTTGGCCTCCATTGTGCCTGCATGTATGTGATAAATACACAAATATACATAAAATGGAATATGTAATATATAATTCCAACTTTCTCTTCAGGGGCTATGGATGAAAGTCAGTGGGACAGCACTTGGCCTGGTACACATAAGACCTGAGGTTCAATCCCTAGCACTAAAAATTAAAACAATGCTTATTCTTTGGGGCTAGAATTGTACCTCAGTGGTAGAATATTTGCTCAGCATGGGTAAGTGTCTGGGTCCCATCCCCATCACACACAAACACAAACAAACAAACACACACACACCACACACACACACACAGAGGTGCTCACACAGGTGCTCAAACACATAGCCACACACTACGCACCCCACCCCAGGAATGACAAAGGTGATGAAGCAAGAGAGGGGGAAGGAAGGGAAGTGTGGAGTGGAGGAAAATAAACAAAAACACCACCTTACTTTTCAGGCTGACTTGACCTTATATAAATGATAATAGTACAGAATCTGTGGGTAATGGTTCCTACTCTAGCTTCCTATATTAAATGGGATATTTTTACATGCAACTAAAGGCAGATCCACCTACATTCTTTACATTCTCTATTAGTCAAAATACCAAATATAATGAAAATGCTATTAAGTAGTTTTCATACTGGGTTACATATATAGAAAAATATGCAGTTAGTAGAGATTCATTTTTTTAGGAGAAAATAACATGGCAACTTTTATTTTTAAATACAAGGTTATTCTACTTTGATTAGTGATTATTTTAATTTAATATGCATTTCCCAATTGCAAGGTATTTCTCTATAATTGAAGACATATTTTATTTTTTGACTATTCTTTTTTAAATTTTTCTATTAGATATTTTATTTCTTTACAAAATACAGATGTTATCCCCTTTCCCATTTCCCATCCCTAGAACCCCTATTCCATCCCCCCTCCTCTTTTATGCTTTTATACCATTTTAATTACATGCATGATTAAAGTCAGTTCTAGGTTGAGGGTCTAGCAATACAATAGATCCAAATAGTCACTTGCAGTGTATTTGGCATAATTCTTACACCTCTCTGGGTGTTTTAATAATACATAGGGAGCTTATGAATTTCAAGAATGCTGCTCTGCTGAGCGTTGATGTGGTAGATACTGCAGATAAAATTACCCATGGCCTGAGGTCAATATTTCTATTTTAGTCAAACATTAAAAATGGCATATATAGCTTGATCATGCTAGCCCTTTTTGTCCTGGGAATACTTTTATTCCTGCTGATTGTGTTAAAGCTTGTCTTTAACAACATCAACATATTGGCAGCCAAAATACATGGCTTGAACCTGAAAATGGACCCCCCCCCGCCAGACAGAGTTATTAAATTAACAGGCTGGCAAGCCAAGGACAGGTAAGATTCTGCACAGAGCCTTACCAACCTAAGACAGAAGTGCATTTCTTTTGATAATGCATATTCCATGACAGGAAAGGAAGGCATTCTTGTCAGAATTACCTAAGACAGGCTCAGTGTTGTTAATGAAATAAAAAGGGGGAGAAGAGGAGAGCCTTTGGGGCTGCTTGGCAAGAATCTGACATGAGCCAAGGACAAGGAAATGGGCTTCTTGGCAGGAATATGACATTGGCCAAGGACAAGGAAGTAGGTTTCAGGCAGGAATCGGACTTTAGGCTAGAACAAAGAAGTAATTTCAGGCAGGAATCTAAATCTTAGGCTAGAACAAAGAAGTAATTTTAGGCAGGAATCTAAATATTAGGCTAGAACAAAAGTAATTTCAAACAGGATTCTAAATCTTAGGATAGAACAAGGAAGTAGGCTTCAGACATGAAAATGACCTTGCATTAGGACAGGGAAGTAGGCTCAAATACTTTGGTCATCCTGATAAGCCCATTCATTATTTTTAATCTCTGGTTAGTTGAATCTACAAATGTGAAACTCAGACATGGAAAGTTAACTATATATTCTTATAATACCTAAGCTTCAGCTTAGCTATGAGCCCTTCCAGCAGTTTACTACTTTGTATATTAGTTACTTTTTTGCTGCTGTGACAACGTGACCAAAGCAACATATGGAAGAAAAGTTTATCTTATTCTTATGGTTTGAGAGGGATAAGAATTCACCATGGCAGGCAAGCAGGGCAACAGTCAGGCATGGTGGCAGGAGGAGGAAGCTGAAAGCTTACATCTTGAACAACTCCATGAAGCAGAGAGGGTGGCTCCCAGTGGCATATTCCCCCAGATAGGCTCAACATCCTAACCCTCTCCCAAACAGCTCCATTAACTAGAGAGCAAGTGTTCAAATATCTGAGCCTATGGGAGACATTGTCATTCAAACCACTACACTTTGGGACTGTGATTCCAATCATTATTACTGCATCACATATATTTTTAGAACTGTAAAACATCTCATTATCCAAATTACTTTAGTCAATATTGACATAATTTATTTTTAAAATGCAATTAGAAAGAAGAAAAAATAAAATTTCACATTTCTTAGATTCACTGAGATGATAGGAAGAAGGTTATAGAATACTACTCTGAAAACCAGATTTGATTATATAAATATTTTTATCTTCTGCCTACCTTTCCTGACTCATTTCTCAACACAATCTAGATCTGTACCACATCTAGCTATACCACTCACAATCATCTTCCTAAGATTAGCTTTGTCTTCTTTTTCCTAGTGCCTCTGTGTAAACTTTGTACAAACATTTCTGCAGACTAAAATATCCTTCTTTTACATCTATCTACAAGATTTAGCTCTGGTAGTTAAGAATTGTTTTTCATTCCCCTTTAAAGCAAGTTAAATTAATTCTTCCCAAGTGACACAAAGTACAAGTCTGTAGTATACTTGCAGGAATAACAATGAATCAAGAGTCATAAAATAATAGGTTGTGGAAATTGAGAGATCTCTACTCAGAAAATAGACTATTCCATTAATTCTCATTCTAGAGTAGGCTTAATTTCCTTTTCAGTTACTATCATAGAGCCTATGTGCCATTCCTTCATAGTACTCAACATCAATGACATCAACAACTGTTTATGGAATTATTTAACATCTGTTTCTCTCTCTCTGAATTTCAATTTCTGTGACAGAAACAGAATCTCTTGTATTACTCAGTGTTGTATCCTCAAGGCAAAAAGAACCCAGAACATAATAAATGCTCAATATATTTTGTTGAATTAATATTTCCCAAGATTCCACTTTAATTCACTAAGCATTCCAAAGATCTTTTGCATATAATTTTTAGACACTGCAAAGGAACATAGCAAACTATGTCAAAATTAAGAAACATGAAAATAATTCAATTTTCTATTTTTATTTCCTTCCCACTATTAAAATGAATCCCAATATGGCAAGGGCCATGAATAATTGTAGCTGGAGAGTACAAGACTTTAGAATCAAATTAACTTAAGACTCCCAGCTTTATGGCTTACATCTCTCCACGCCTCAGTTTACAAATCTTTATACAGAAAGAAACTGTTTCAGATCTTAAATCTCCCTTGTGCTGGGCTGGAGAAATGGGCTCAGTTGGTAAAGCATTGCCATGCAAGTATGAGGATCTGAGTTTAGATGCCCAAACAGCCACATGAAAAAACAAACAAAACAAACAACAGGTGGCAGGTGCCTGCAAACCTAGCACTGGGAAGGCAGCAACAAAGAAAGATCTGGGAGGTTTGTTGGACAGCTGTCTAAAATAAAATGGGTGAACTCTAGGTTTAGTGAGAGACTGTGTCTCAAAAAATAAAGTGGAGCGTTGATTGAGAATGACAAATAGTGTCGATCGTGGCTTCCACACATACATGGGGGGTTGTTGCGGAAGTAGAGAGACAAATCCATGAGTTAAATCTTGTTCCTTAGCACTGCATTTTTGGAGGTTGTGTAACTTTTAAATAATGGGGCATAATGGGCAATTGTGAGATCATTGCAAGTGTACCATGAAAGGACAGAGTAGAGCCCCAAGTTTTTTCCTCTTTACTTAGCAGTCATGAGGTAGAATACCTCCACTACGAACTCTGTCATGATGTGTTGTCTTGTTACAGATGCAAAACAATAGGTACATTGCTCCAAAATCCATGCTCCAAAATCCATTAGGCAAATACATCACTTCTCATTACAAGTTGATTTATCTCAAGTATACATTCTTATGCCAGAAAACTAACACAGGATAATATTGTCCACCCTTGGGATTGTTCTGGGGATTAAAGAATGTAAAAATATTTACTGCTGTGCCCAGTATTTAACAAATACTCAATTAAAAATTACTATTTACCATTATTAAGCCCTGGTAGCTAATATAATAACTAACAATGCTTCGGCTGAGAAGCTTCCTTTTGCAGGGGTCAGTGTTAAGTGCAGAGAGTTTTTAACTGTTCAAAGAGCTGAGAATAGGTGAGGTGTGTTGTGTGTGTGTTGTGTTTTGTGTGTTTTGGGGCTGGAGAGATGGCTCAGCAATTACAAGCACATGTTGCTCTTGCAGAGGTCCCAGGTTCGATTCTCAGTACCCTACCCATATGATGGCTCTGTTAACTGGTGGATCTGTTAAAATTCAGTTCCTGAGGATTCCATACCCTCTTCTGTCCTTTGTGGGCACCAGGGATGCATGTGATCACATACATACTGAAAAATGCTATACAAAAGTTAATATTCAATTAATAAACTTTCTCTTGCTTAAGCTGTTTTTGTGGTTACTTTGTCACAGCAAAAGGAAAGTAATAATCCTGGTTCTAATATTTGCACACAAAAACTACTAGCAATGGGTTTACTTTTTCATGGTTTCCTTCACTGTAAACAGGAGCTAATAGTCTAGGTGAATTAATCACCTAGTTTAAATGGTATCCACTTGGGGCCCCAATAGGATCACAGAAAGACTACTTTGCCCATTTTTATTGATCATTTATCCCCCCCCACATTGATTAATTCCTTCTTAGCAATTGCGTTACATAGTTTCGCTCTCTTATGTTTCCTTGTCTTTTTAAACATTGTGTTCTTGGAAAAAATCTTTTTTCCCCGTCCTAATTTTCTCCAGTTTTTGGGTCTAAGAAGTAAATATACATTAAACGCCTATTATCACCTAGATTGAGGCAAATGAAGACTTAAAGGACAATTGTCTTAAAAAACTGGTGCCAGGGGCTGGAAAGGTGGCTCAGTGGTAAGCAGCTTGCTGAACAAGCACAAAAAGGCAATTTTGAATTCAAGCACTCATGTAAAAAGCTGGGAGTAGCCACACTTCCATAAATCTAACGTGTGGGGGTGGGAGAAAAAAAAGGGGGATCTTGGGGCTTGCCCGCTGCCAGGGCCCGACTCCAATTTTTTAGTGAGAGGACCTGACCTCAAAAAAAATAAAGTGGGGAATGAAACCCATGTTGCAAGGTTTTCGTTTTGAAATTTGATCCCTTCCTTCCATTTCAGTGTGGGGTTACAGAAGTCTGTCACCATAGATAGGGAGGAAGACAAGGTTTCGGCATGTTAAGCCAAGGCCCCCTATTATTGAGCTAATCCTAGCTTTTTAAGGCCTTTTCTTTAGGAAAGATATCTTATTTTGTCGGGGGAAAAAAGGACACAAATTACTGGCTGTTGGTTTTAGTTTTTGTACCAGACCCGGGAAAATTAATCCTAATGATAAATAAAAAATCCTGTAAAATACTATGATATTGTTCATACTTTTTCCTAATATGCCCCCGCAAAACGCGGTGGGGGCGCACGCCTTTAATCCCGCATTGGGGAGGCAGGGGGAGGCGGTTTCTGGAGTTCGAGGCCCCTCCGGTCTACAGAGTGAGTTCCAGGCAGCCGGGTACACAGAGAAACCCCCGTCTCGAAAACCAAAAAAAAAAAAAAAAAAAAAAAAAAAAAAAAAAAAAAAAAAAAAAAAAAGTAGCTTAAAAGCTAGAGTGCTTGCCAGAGGCATGACACAAATTCTCCCATAAACCCATGAAAGTACAGAATGGTCCTAAAAGTTGTCCTCTGGACGCACACACACACAACACACACACACACAGATGTGGCATGCAACAACTGCACAAACATTCATGGACATCCCCAATAATGAGGATCTTTAAAAAACCCTGAATCCTAATTTTACTATGAATGCATTAATTATTTAAATTAAATTAAGCATGTATTTATTTATATTAAATATAATAATTTCCTACCCTTGGATAACTCAAACAATACCTTTTTTTGGGTTTAAATTCTTGAAAAAAGCATAGCTTTGCTGCCCCTGTGCAAAGTGCCAGTTAAATATTCTGATTTTATAGCAAAGAATTAATGACTGGGATAGAGGGGCATAAAAAAGAATCAAAGGGTATAGTTAATTTCTCTACTGCTTCGTTTCGCAGACAGAACCAACCAGTTGACTGCTGATAAAATAATCATCTGTTTTTATGATAATGTACGAACCCAAGCTCCCTCTGATTCTAGGAGAAAGTGAGCAAACAGATAAAAATAAAGGAAATTTCAGAATATTAAAATGTATTTCATTAAATCTCATATCATGTCTTTAAAGCAGGTGTGTTAACATTCCTCTCTGTCCATACCTTTTCTCCCATGCTGGCGAGAGAAATAGAGTGTGTTACACACACAGTGCTCTTACCCCTTAGTGGCAACCCTGCCCCCATTAACATTTTCAGAGCTAAGGTCAATGTCCTTGTCAACACACAGGGAAACACTTAAAAAGTCTAGAAATATAACCTTAAAAAGACTAATAAAAGAAACTGTAGCAATGTTAGAACAAGTTACATCTTTAAGGCCAAGGTTGCTTTTAGATCACATTTGGAATACCTTACACGCTGAATATATAAAAAGAACACAAATCCCAGCTATAGAAAAAAAGCATATATGCAAAGAAAAACACAATTGCCTGCTCTACTGTAGGCTCTAAAATGCTATCTAAACGCTAAAGGGCTTTTTGTATTTGTCTTGGAGGTTTTCTGGCTGTGCTTGGGATCAAACCTAGGGCCCTATATATGCTAAGCAAGCTGTTACCACTGAACTGCATCTGCAGCCCTACGACCTTAGGTTTTAAGATCACACAACATAATTAGGAAATTTCAAGTGAAAACCTGGCCATATGAGAAGATCAAAGTTTTCTTCAAAAACTGCAGTTACCTGCCAGAGATAAAAGCAGAAGACATACCTATTGTCTAATCTATTCTGCTTGGCTGATGTAGATGGAAAGCTTTAGAAGTGTTCTAAAAGCTACTCTGCATAAAATACATGTTGTAGCACACCTTTGACACTAGTTCACAAACTCATAAAAAGCAAACATATGCTAGACACTGTTGTATTAACAGCTTCTTCCTTGCTATTGCTATCCATAATGGCCACCATCTGGGCTGACTTAGAGAGTAATACAAGGAAAAAAAACAAAAGCTTTAAATACACTTCATATTCTTCTGTAAATTTATTTGCATATAATTACTTAAGTAGTATTAGATGTTGAAAATGAAAGTAAAACCTCTCAGGAAAATGACCAAAAAATTAAAACATGTAGCAAAAGATAAAAATGAAATATTGCACAAAAAAACAGAGGCAAATTCTTCATCACAGGTATATCTGAAATATGTTCTCATGTTTCTCTTGGGCTTCTGGTTAGGTGTGTGTGTGTGTGTGTGTGTGTGTTGTGTCTGTGTTTGTCTCTTTCTGTGTGTATATGTATAAATATGCACATAAATATGCACAAACTATCAAATTTTTGCCAAACAACTAAATATTTAATATGTCTAACTTTTTATCAGATAGCTATGCAAATAAGCCTAAGTATATCGCTGTATTTTTAAGATAAATATAGTTACATAGCCGATATGCCCTATACATATAGCAAAGCATTAAAACTTAATATATATAGTTGAGGAATCACCTTGAATTCAATTTAAATGGGGCAGTAAGCAACACAGTGTGTATTTAGGGCTATTTCTCTTTTCATTAGATCCCAAGACTTTATTTTAATGTGTCAGACACTTTGGGTCAACAAATACTGAATTAAAAGCTTTGCAACACTCTTCCTGAAACCTATACAAAGTAGTGACACCTTTCTAATTATTTTATAAGCCTTATTACTGAAGGCACCAGCAATAAAATCATATCTATGGAGGCTGAATATGATAGTTCATGCCTTTCCCAGCATGATGCAGAGGCAGGTGGATATCTTTATGAAGCTAACCTGATCTACATAGCAAATTCCAGGCTACCATACATAGAGAGAGGCAGGGGGGGGGGAGACAGACAGAGACAGAGAATCTGATCTATTATACCATCAACTCTTATAAATGCCATTTTTTTCTTAGCTAGTTCCAGGTAAAGAAAGGTGAATCTGAAAGAATAAAATCAAACCAAGCAAAAAAACACAAAAACTACAGCCAATCCAAAGCAAGAATGCTATCACCTAATCTACGTATTCTGAGACACATCAATGTATCCTTTTATTTTTCCTTCTATTTTAGAATAAAAATAAAGATAAATAAGAACCCTGACACAAGGATCCCAATTTAGCCATCTGCCAACAGATCATAAAGCCATCTGAAGTTTTAGACTGCGAAGCAGCACACAGGTAGTTCCAGATGGTCTGAAAAACTTGGGGGCACTGGCTCCATGTGCTTTGTCTGTGCTTTCTAGCAAGAACCTCCAATGACTTAAACCCGGGAAAGGAGAGATGTACGCCTGAAATTGGTGCTTTCCGAGGAAAGGAAAGAAAACTAATTTAAGAGACTGAAATTCTGCAGTAGAAACCAATCTTTCTGTTGGTTGTTATCTGTGTGCTTTAACTCAAAGCTGGTGGATCTACTCTAAAGTTATGTAAGGTATCAATAAAATAGTAGGAAGACTAAACAGAATCTATCAACACCAAACATTATTTTGAAGATTAAAACATAACACTACTCATTTAAAGGTAAAGTACTGAAAAAGCTAGGACTAGCACAAAACAGTATCATGTAATAACATTTTCTACTAAGAACTTTTGCCCCATAGTAGTTCCATATATTGTTTTCCACACAATACTAAGAAGTCACTCATAGCCTTGAACAGCATATAGACAATGTTTCACTAGCTGACCTAATGCTATGACCCTGGAAAAAGTAGTTGCACCAAGAGATGTCTGTTTACTACAGAAAAAAAGCTTACATAACATCGTATTTAAAAGATGAAGAATTTTCCAGTAGATATTCACAAAACTCAGAGAGCAAATCATGGTTTCAAGTTGGACAGTTTTATAGATATTCTTTAGTTACTTCCTTGTTGATACAGTCTTTATTAATGAACTACACTATAACTATGTTTATTAAATTGCTTAGTAAACAAACTACTTTATCTACTATTATCTAAATAAGAGACCAGCTACCCATTCAAATGTCCATTTGTGGAAGAGTCCCATACTGTAAAGGGTACTGAAAAATACCTTCTAACTAGATCTGGTCTTACCCAATTTTTTCAGTTTTTGCTTTCCTCTTTCTCTGACCCTGCTCCACTCTACTGGGATGAGATCACTATGTGTACCCTGCTCTAACTACTCCAAATTATGTTAAAACAGGAGTTTTCAGATTGTACCTTGCTCTGGGTGACTCTATTCTATTAACAACATTTGGTTCCATTTTGCATGTAATGCTCAAGCAGAATAACTCTGTACCTTATTGTACACATAAACAGGACCAATTATTCAGCACCACTTATGAGACACTAACTGATAACTTAGTCCTAAAAATAAAAAGGTACCACTCTATAGATTAGCAAAATCCATTGCTATGTATGGGCACATAAGTGTATTACAACCATATCACAAAAATCAGGCCTTAGAACTTATCAAACACACCAGGATCAAGTCCCTCAACGGGACTCCATACAAAGGATGACACCTAGCAACTAAATTAATGGTGATGGTCCCACTGCATTATCAGCTGACCTATTATATGTGTGTCAAGATACCAATGAATTGACAGGATTCAGTTTCCATCTCCACTGATGGCACAGGCTACCTGGAATGGCCGTTCAAACAGTCTATCCATCTTTTCCCATCTGATGCTACATTTTACACCTCTGATCAGTCTCTTTGAAGAAAGCACTTACTATGGAGGTCAGGGATTCCTGCCACATCATTTAAGAGTAGATAAAAGCTATTTTGCTAGGTATTATATCTTTACTACCCACTCAAAAACTAAATAAATTTCAGATCAACCAACAACAATAGGAAATCAAAACAAAAAGAAGACGGCATGATGTCAGGAAGCAGCAAAACAACCCAAGAAATAAAGAGAAAGACTGATAGGTTCTAACTATGGAAGAGGTGTGTTTAACCAACCTCCACTAACGAATTTCACAGTATGAAATTTAATGAATGCCCACAGCATGCTGACTGCTCAATGCTGATTGGCTCCTGGAAAATGAACGTGCTCAAGTGCTCCATCAATTAAAATGTCATTTACGTTTGTTCACACATGTGTTCCTCTTTATGCTAGCTGTGTATGCATTTCTGAAGAGTTCTTAATTATAGGTTGCATACATATTACACCAAATATGAGTAAAAAAAAAAGAAAGGATAAACTGAAAAAAAAAAACCAGGTAAAGATGATCTTATATTAAATGTGGGTGACAAACCTGTAAAACATTTACAGGGGACTGTAAGAGATGTATTTTCTACTTTAAAGATATATAAACTCAGAATAGGGACATTAGTGAATAAGTTGCCACCAAAAAGACAAATACTACATGTTCTCATTTATATGTGGAAGCTAAAAACACAGTAGTACTGAAAGGTGGTAAGGATAGCAGCAGGGAGATGGGGAGAAGAAAGATCGTGGGCCTGGGCATGTACCCACACTTTAGTCCTAGCACTGGGAACGCAGAGGTAGGAAGACAGATCTTGGAGAGTTTAAGGCTAGCCTGATCCTCATAAAGAGTTTCAGGGCAGCCAGAGCTAGATAGAGTGAGATCTTGTCTCAAAAAAGAAAAACATGCTTCCCTGCAAAAAACTTCAATGATCTCAACACAGAGCAATGATCAATGTTTGAAATGATGATTATATCAATCTCTGATCTAATTGTTTCATATAGTAAATACAATTGAAATATCACATGATACCTAATAAATATGTGCAACTAAATTAAATTAGTTTCAATTAAAATTTTGTAATGCATATTTTAAAAGATATGTTCATATTAAGCTAGAAGTTGTGAAGGCTATTATCCATGCTTAAAATTGGAAATAACCCTTCTCTCTTTAATATACCAGTTATGAGATCCAATCACATCAAATAGAGGCTTCTTCTAAATGTCTAGTTTTTTCAATATTCAAAATCATTAGGAAAAACATTTTTAAGTAAATTATAAAATATGTAAAAGCAATAGTAGTTAGTATCTTTGATATTATAAACTGTATAGAAATTAGAGAGAAGAAAAGAAAGGGGTGTGGATTTGGAGATGTGGGGAAATGAGAGGGATCTGGGAGGAGAAACTAGCAGTATATATTATATGGAAGAAAATCTATTTTTAACCAAAAGAAAGAAAAAAAAGAAAGAAAGTACAGGACAATGAAGGAACAAAAGGTAAAACAAATGGCAATTTGTAAAGAAATATTTTAAAATTAAATATAAAAATTAATACTTTTGTTGGCTATCAAAAAGACAAAATATAGTTATTGTGATACCACTTTTGCCTATCGGTCAATAAAAGATAAGAAATAAGCAGGCATGGTGGCACTGACACTAAGTCCTAGCACTTGAGAAGCAAAGGCAGGCAGATCTCTGAATCTGATAACAACCTGGTCTATACAGTGATTCTAGGCCAACCAGGGCTACATAGTGAGACCCTGTCTCAAAACAAAACAAAATATCCAAAAAGAAAACATTCTAAAGCAATAAGCACAACCAATATTGCCAGTACAAAATACAAGACTTATTAGTTTACCATAAACAAAACATTTTTTTTGTAAGTTTTCTTGAAATCACACTGCAATCCTTCTAAACTGGAGCTTTAGAACTGTTGAGAACTCGTGAGATGGGTCAGTGAGCAAAGGCATTTACTCTGCAAGTCGGACAACCTGTTCAATTCCCGAATCCATGTGAAGGTAAAGGAAGAAAGTCAAATCCACAAATTGGCCTCTTGTTAGAAGCCAATACTTCAATGTGTCTATCATTTGACTAAGCAGTTACATTTCTGGAACTTCATTTTGGTTAGAAAACACAGACACACACACACACACACACACACCACACAATCTGGATAAAGCTTGGCAGCAAGACATACTTCCTGAAGTACTAACTGTAACATTTTTAAAAGTGAGGAAACAAAAATTACTGTTAGACACTGAAAGTGAAGTAGGGCAAAGTAAACAAAAACAGTTTCAGGCATTCCTGAGCTTTGAGCCTATTGGAAAGTCAGTCAAATATATAAGTAATTATCTAAAGTACAACAATAGGGGAATCACCAAGTAAATTATAAGGCTTTCAAATAATGATAAGATGACACAGTCATCAGAAATGACATATAATGAATTTCAAGGACAGGAGGAAATACTTTTTACTAAATGAAAAGCTAACAAATTTACAGACACGGCCTCTGCCTAGAGATGATAGGTAATACAGAACGTCCTGTGGCACTTGACATGGAGCTGTTTCCATCCCTTACCAGGATCTGTGGTTCTCCTAGATTTGTGGAAACTGTAATTGAAGGGAGAAGACCTGATTTTTGAACCCCATTGTTGGGACAATGCGGAAAAGAATAGCAATCAGCAGTGCACAATCAAAACCCACAGCTGCTTAAACCCACATATATTTCTTTGAGGCAAATAAGACAACAGCCAAGCTTGTAAATAGAAGAACTTTGAATGACACAAAGAGGACTTAAAGCTCTACTGTATTTTAGAGGTTCAGAAAACTGTGCATTATGTACCAGAGCTATGTGCATTCCTGAGGGGACTGGGGAGGGTCCAATTACCTAGAACTGTGGCTGGCTTGTGAGGCTCTGTACAAACTCCCAAGTCAAGTCATATAATATATTCATTTCTATTTCTTATATTTTACTGGCTGACAAAGTTAACAGGTTTTCATACAAGTTTCATTTGGCTGGCTCTCCCCAACCATCCCTCATCAGTCTGCCTTCCTCATCATCTTTTCCCCAGTATTTCTCCCTTCCATATTTAATTGTGACCCCTATGGTCACTGCTAGAGGTTCTTTTTTCCCAGTTGTATGTGCCCATTTCTAGTTTCCTGGCCTTTGCCCATTCTCCTTCCCACCTAGATAAGCATACTTTACAGTTTGGGGCTAGAATCTGAATATGGGAAAGAACATGCAGATTTGTCTTTCTGAGCCTCAATTACCTCACTTAGTATTTTCCAGTTCCACTCACTTTCTTTCAAAATCCTAAGTATATTTCTCTTTACAGTGGAATAAAACTCCATTATGTGCATGTGTGCATGTACACACACACACAAATTCCATCTTCTGTTGATGGATATCCAGGCTGATTTATTTCCTTGCTATTGTAAAAGAAACAGTGATACACATGGATATGCAAGTATCTCTTCTATAGTAGGATGTAGCATTGGGGGTAGATTTCCAGGAGTGGTACAGCTGAATTATCTGATTTGTATAGTGGTACGTTAGTCTATACTTCCCACAGTATATAAGGGTTCCCCTTCCCTATTTCCCAACCTGCATTTGTCGTCATTTATTTTCTTGATGATTGCCATTCTCAATAGGGTAGGATGAAATTTCAAAGTAGTTTTACTTTGTACTTCTCTGATGGCTAAAGATGACCTTAGTTTCTTTTGCTACACAACTTCTTAATTTTCATGTAATTCCATGTGTTAATTCTTTAGAGTTGTTTCTTGTGTTATTGGGGTTATAGTTAGAAGTCTGTTGCCTGTACCTACATCCTTTTTTATCTTTAGCAGTTCCTGTGTTCCCTGTTTTTAAATTATTGTCTCTGATCAAGTTTGAGTAGATTTTTTTATGCAAGGTGAGAAAAAATTGATCTAGGTACACTTTTCTGCCAGCACCACTTATTATATAGGCTTTTCCTCAATTCATGTTATTGACACTTTGTAAAAAAAAAAAACTCTGGTGTGCAGTGCTGTAAGGGTTCTGAGTATTCCACTAGGTTCCTTTGGTTTACAAGTCAAGGCAGACGTTTAACGAGTATACATATTACTTTTAAGTCATGTATATGTGTGTTTATGGCACATCAGTAAAGGCACCTAAAGAGTTCAGAATAGGGTTTTGAATACTCTGGAGCTGGAGTTACAAGTGGTTGTGAGTTACCACTACCAGACATGGATGCTGGAACTGAATTCAGGTCCTCTGCAAGAACAGTATAAGCTCTTAACTCATGATCCACTCTTTCAGGTCCTAAAAAGACTTATAAATTACCTAAACTTCATTGATTACTCATTAAATTATGCTGACTGAATGGAAAACCCTAGGGAAATAGACTTTAAAAAATTAAAGAAAACAAAACAAAATGTTCATGCAGGCAGGATGACCTATCCCTATAATCCTAATATTCAGGAGGTTGAGGCAGGAGCGCTACTTTGAGTTTGAGGTCAGTATCATTACATAGCAAAGATAACCCAGGCCACAGAGATCCTGTCTAAAAGAAAGGCCCCCCCAAAATAAACAAAAACCAAAAAGTCTCTAGCATAGACTTCAGAAGCTCCATACTACCAGAGAGGAAGACTACATAACTAATCCAGGCAAACCACTGAACCAGATGAAAACAAGAGTACCAACCGCCTCTGGAGACTCATAACAAAGAATTGTAACAACATATTATTGAAAATATCAACTTATTGAGAAAAATTGCTGAAGGGAAATAGTAGCCAACAGAAATTGGCTCTGAAGAGACCCAACTGTTTTGGATTAGTAGAGATTATGCTTCAGTTTTTACTGCATTTTTCATGTGTGCATACAAACACACATAAATATGCCCCAGCAGGTATGTGGAGGTGTGACAACAACTGTAGGACTTAGTTCTCTTTTTATTTATTTGTGTGTGTGTGCATGCATGCAGGAGACAATTTGTGGATTTGTGGGAGTTTGTTCTTTCCTTCCTCCATAGGGGATCTGAAAAGTATAGCAAAGAATCTGAAATCAAGAGTATCATCAAAAAACTACATCAGTGGAAGAAATATTTATAAGTTGACCCATTTTCTTTAAAGAATAATTAATAATAAAAATGAAATTTTCATTAGAAGGATTCAACATAAAATTAATCTAACAAGAAGAAAAATAAGCAAATATGAAGATATTCTATCTAAAGAACAGAGAGAAAAGTTATAGAAAAACACTGAAATTTATGATGTCTCCTTTTCCTCCTCTTCCAGAGTCTGTTAAGGATTTTCTTTTACATATAAGACCATACAATCTGTAAGGAGAAATTTTTTTTATTTTCTTTGTGATTTGAATGCCTTTTATTTATTAACTGTTCCAACTTGATCTTCAAGTAATCTATGAAAAAGAATCGGTGAATGGGTATCCCCGATTTGTTTATAACATTAAAGGAAAAGCTTTCAGATTTTCACCATTCAGTATATTAGCTGTGAGGTGGTGACACACTGCCTTCCGTGTGCTCAGGTACATTCCTTCCTAGTTGGTCCTTTTTTTTAATCATGAAAAGACTTCAAATTTTATTGACATTTTTCCATTTTGTTTTGCTTCTAGTGAAATAATCACATGGTTTTTATACTTTGTTCTGCTAATATGTTTTACATCAACTATTAGCATATAATGAACCATCTTTGCACCCTAAAGATAAATTTTATTAATCATGATGTATGATATTTCTCCCTCCCATCCAAAATTTAATAGTAAGTAAATAAAATACAAAGTTGATTGGTATCAAAGGTAAAATGAAATAATCAGTTAATACAACATTTCCAATTACAGAATCACTAATTTTAGAGTTCAAGAGGACTTAACAATTATCAGTGATGTCAACCTCTCCCATTTTCCCACTGGAAAAAAAACCCCTAGAAATCAAAGAGAATGTTTTATTTGTCCATGTCATGCTATGTGAGAGTTAATGAGATTGCTCAAGAGTCCCTTTAGGCAGAGTATTTTTGTAACAAATGTGAAAGTTGTGAAAACTAAAATGAAGTCACTTATGACAAAGTGTAATAATCAGGAAACCATGAAGAGAAGGTCCTCATGCATACTTGACTCATGCATATGTGATGAAAGTTATAAACACTGGCAAAATTACAATGTTGCACAAAATTACTTCTACAAGGATGTCTACCCAGCCAGTATTGCCAAACTTTCGACTGACACATTCCATCCATTAATGAGTTTTGTAACCAAGGATAATTCTTTCAAAATAACATATGTAATTTCCTTGTTTTGCCTTTAAAAAAAAAGTCCATCTTTTGCCTCCTTGGTATGCCTATGGTCCATCATAATACCTACAATAGCAACCTGCAATCTTGACATTTCTCATTAAAATTTGTTTGAGAAAGCAGTTTTCCTGTCACTCATTTGAGGTTGAGGAAATATTTAATGTTATTAATTTGGAATACTTATATTGGTTAAAGAATTTGCAGGTTATGTCCATCATGAATACTGGCTTGTGCTTTTCTTTTTTTTTTTTTTTTCTTGTAGTGTCTTAGTCTGCTTAATTATGAGGCCTTATAAGTCAGTTTGAAATGATTCCTCCTCTTCAAATTTTAAGAGTTTTCAAAGGACTGACATTAACTCCTCTTTAATATCCAGGAGGATTTATCAATGAAGCCAGCAACCTCGGCTCCTTGCTTTTCTTGGTGAAAAGGTTTTTTTATTATTAATTTCCTTGTCCATTATTGGTCTGTTCAGATTTTTCTGTTTCTCTATGATCTAATCTTAGAAAGGAATATCTTTCTAAGAATGTATCCATTTCTTTTTTTTTTTTTTAGAGATTTTTTTTCTTTTTTTTGGTTTTTCGAGACAGGGTTTCTCTGTGTAGCCTGGCTGTCCTGGAACTCACTCTGTAGACCAGGCTGGCCTTGAACTCAGAAATCCACCTGCCTCTGCCTCCCAAGTGCTGGGATTAAAGCGTTTCTTCAGGTGAGCCAATTTGCATACACGTAATTGCTCAAAGCAGCCTCTTAAATCCTATTTCTCTACTATCTCTTGTAAAAAACCCCTTTTCATTTACTTATTTTTTTTAAAATCTGGCTAAAGGTTTGTAGATTTCATCTTAAAAAAGAACTAACTAGTTTTGGGGTTTTTTTTTTTTTTCTATTCTTATTTCACTAATTTTTGCTTATTTTTTCTTTCATTTTGTTGATTTGGGGTGTAGGTTTGGGTTTGTGTTTTTTTTTTTTTTTTTTCTACTTCAGGTGCAAAGTTAAATATTTATTTGTGATCTTTGCTTTTTCTTGATATTGACTTGTGTGAGTGTGCACACTTGCATGTGTGTACATGTATAGGCCAGAGGTGAACATCAGGTGTCTTCTTCAGTTATCTCCAACTTACCTTTTGAGACAGAGTCTCTCATTTTACCTGGAACTTAGCTATTTGGTGAGAGTGGCTAGTCAGTGAATTCCAAGGATCTTTCTGACTCTACCTCCCCAGTGCAGGAAGTACATGAATGTACCATCACACAGATCTTATTACTTGCATTCTGGGATCTGAATTCTGGTCTTCACACTTGCATGGCAAGCAACTTACCAGCTTGAGTCATTTCCCCAGCCTCTAATGTTGATGTTGAGTATCATAAACTTCATTCATAGAATAGGGTTTTGCTGTATTTCTCAAGTTTTAGTATATTTCATTTCCATTTGTCTCAAATTAGAGGTAAAATATTTTCTTTCAGTTTCTTCTATGACCTATCAGTTGTTAAAGAATGTGTCATATGTGTCATTTAATTTGCATATATTTGTGAATTTCCCAGTTATTCTTGTTGATATGTAATTTTAGAACATTGTGCAAAGACACTGGCTATGATTTCAATTGTCTTAAAATTGTTAACACATATAAGACATATAAGACGTAACCTAAACACCACTTACCACACTCATTTGAGAATGATTTGAAAATAGGCTGGGAGTGTCTCTTAATGGAATAGTTAGATAGCAGTTAAGTATCAACATCATGATTGCTAATGGTAGCAAAATTACAGCTCTGAAGTAGCAAGGAAAATAATGTTATGGCTGGGGGTCACCACAGCAGGTTGAACTGCAGTAATGGGTCACAGCATTAGGAAGGTTGGGAACCACTGCTTTAGGCGGTCTGAGTCATTTGCAAAGAGAGAAGGGAAAACAATACAAACTCTGGAAAAACTGTGGTACCTAGTAAGAAGCCTGACACTTTGAAAGTTCTCAGAAACTAGGGAAACTAATAATTAGTACTAGCTAGGATTCTACCATTATATTTAATATCCACAATACAATTCTATGTTTCTAACGAGTTTCAGAGAGGCATTGGGAGACTTTAATGGTTTTTTTTTTTTTTTTTTTTTTTTGGTTTTTTCGAGACAGAGTTTCTCTGTGTAGCCCGGGGCTGTCCTGGAACTCACTCTGTAGACCAGGCTGGCCTCGAACTCAGAAATCCGCCTGCCTCTGCCTCCCAAGTGCTGGGATTAAAGGCGTGCGCCACCACCGCCCGGCGACTTTAATGGTTTTAAACGTAGGAAAATATTAGTACAAAAGAACATAAGACTTGTTACTTGGAGGCCTAGGTGCAAAGTCTATTTCCTAATGAGTCTTATCTAATACTGAACCATAAACACTCTTAAATCACACTCTCTACTTACTAAGAAATTTTGAATCTGAACATCATAGCCTTGAAAACGGTTTAAATGCCACATTCAGCAGAACTTATCTAGCAGTTGCTTCTCTGAAAGGAATGCTCACCTCCCAAGCATAACTGGCTGCCAAGGAGGTGAGGAAAATTACTGAAGCTTACCTCTGAATCTGTAGGGCTGTCCTGGACGCCCTGCACAGGAGAGAACACAGCACAAACAAGCAGTGCATTCCTCTTAGTTAAAGTGCAGTGTGATTTACCAAACTTTTATCTTTACCCACTGCCTCTGTTTCAGGTAGATAAAACAGAAAGGATGAGGTGGTTCAGATGACTTCTGTGGGTGGCTATTGTAATAGCTGGGAAAATAACACTGCCTTCTACTAAAGAGTTCATGTTTTAGTCATCGCCATAATAATTTAATTTAAAAAAATACTTCACTTTCAACACTATTTTGCAGAAAACAGTAAACCTCAAATTATCTGACAGATAGGTTGCCTGGGCAATAGACCTGAATGACCAGATTCTGTGTGTTTGCCTTTTTATGTGTCCCCTCTTTGTACCTCACTACCAGGATGAGTAAGTAGGCAAAAGGTATAAATTAAGTTGATGGGAAAAGCCTAAAAATAATGAAAGGGCTAATTCAGTCATGTCCAGTCTGAATTCATTAACTATGTTCCTTGTCTGGGAATAAAACATGAACCAAACAAACTCACAAGTAAGACAGCTCAGTAACACTTAGCAAAGTCCTCTTTTCTAACTTAAAACAGTCTGAGAAGGAAAAAAAATACAAGCATGAAATCACACCTGCAACAAACCACCTTTTCTGGTTTTGCTACTGGGCAGGAGACTATAGCATGGCCTTTCTTTCAAAAGAAAACCCATTGATTTTCCTTCAGTGATCTGGGGGAAACAGAAGTATCCAGTCCATCAATAAGAACAGTAGTAAATCATTCCTACATTTTATGTGATGCAGACCACCAGTCAGCTTAACAACTTAGAGCAAGAACAAAAGAAAAATCAGTTCAGAATGGCACCTCAGCTATGGACATGAACCGCCATTGCCCTTTGGATGTGCAAATGCTACAATAATTCTCCCAGGAAATGAAGATTACCCAAGATGTTTGGTATCTATGTGCAAATCATTCTCGTAAAGTGGAAGCACCTACAGCACTGCAGGACAAAGGTAACAGTACTTCAGGTACAACATTAGTTCACAGATTCCTAAACATAGCAGTGACAAAGTAGAATTTGTCCTGAGGAATAAAAAAGGCAGGAGGAATAAAGAGAAATGAAGATCACAATGGCTACTGGCAACAGAATTTGGGTCTTCTGCAAGATCAGCAAGTTCTCTTAACGTCTAAGCCATCACTCCAGCTAGGCATTCTTTTATTTATGAGATGAAAAAATAGAGAAAAATAATCCAAATATTGATGTCACGTGAAAAATTATTTAATAATTTTCTAAGAGGCATGGTGGCATATGTGTTTAATCCCAGCACTCAGGAAGCTGAGGGAAGTGAATCTCTCTATGAGGCCTGCCTCGTCTACACTGGGAATGCTCGGCCAGCAAGAGAAACCTTGCCAAACAAACAAATATTTTTAAAAGTAACGTTTCAGAATACTTATTTCTCTTGGTCTTTTTTTGAATAGTGCATTTTAAGAGAGGGTCTTACTCTGTAATTCAGTCTAGCCTTGAATTTACAGTAAGCTTCTTGTGTTTGCCTCCTAACTGTTGGAATTGCAGGAAAGAGCTATCATGCCTGGATTGCCAATTCCTAAATTGTTTTTTTTTCCCCAAATCCAACTTACAGCTCTCTCTGTTCTATGTCTAGGAAAAGATCTGAAAATGAGAGGAAATGTGCTAATAAGGCCATCAAGTCCATATTCATATCTGTAAGCCTAATACTGAAGCCACCAGGGTAAGTCTAACCAAGAAGCCTGAGGCCCCAGATACCAATTTCAAGCCCACTAAACCTTTAGGACAAGTAGGTCATAGAATATGAAGTATGACCCAGCAGTTTAATGGGAACAGTCGAGCACAGGAGAAACAGTAATACTGAGATTCTAAAAAGTGTAGCAGCAAGCCTTGAATGCTTGCTTTCCTCTTCAGATTTCCAGGCTTTCTCTGCAATGATGATAACAAAGCATGTTCATGTGAACAGACGTTTACATAGATTACTTTAATAGCCATAAGAGAAATCTTTTTAAAAACTTTTCAGATTATAATTATATTTCTCCCTTCTCTTTCCTCCCTCTAAACCCTCCCTTATACCCCTCCTGACTCTCCTTCAAATTCATGGCCTCTTTTTTCACTAATTGTTATTGTATGCATACGTATATAAATACAATATAACCTGTGTGTGTTTTTAAGACTGACTGTTTAGCACTGAACAACCAATTGTGTGCTTTCCCCTGGGAAGACCAGCTCTCCGGCTCCCAGCTTTCCTCAGCTGCTTTTAGTTCTTTGTGTGGGGTTGGGCTTCTCTCCATCCAGTTAGGCATTGATGTCATCCTTGTTCATCTCACGTTTGGCCAGTCATATTGGTGAGGCTTTATGCATGTAGCTTCTGATGTTACTAGGAGACACAACCTCACTGGTCTTTGGCTCTTACAATCATCAAACTCCCTGGCTTTTACAAGCTTTTCACCCCCTCTTCTTCAATGTTCCTTGAGCCTCAGGTACAAGAGTATTTTGTAGATGTGTCCACTGGAAGAAATATTTTTAAAGAAAAAAATAGCATAGGTTACAACATGTATGGTTAGTAAAGAGTTTTTCTCCCCATATCTTAGCATGTCTTAAAATATGTTGATTATACTATGAGATAATTATATTCTCAATTTGATATGTCATCCAAATAGTCTAGTAATAATTTTTTCAAATTCATAAGAAATATAATTAAGAATGGTCTCAATGAAAAAGAGCTTCCTGTTTTATAAGTATCTAATTACTTTATAAATAACTTTATTTAAAAGAAAACATTTAGCTGGGCAGTGGTGGCGCATGCCTTTAATCCCAGCACTTGGGAGGCAGAGGCAGGCAAACTTCTGAGTTCGAGGCCAGCCTGGTCTACAGAGTGAGTTCCAGGACAGCCAGGACTACACAGAGAAACCCTGTCTCGAAAAACCAAAAAAAAAAAAAAAAAAAAAAGAAAACATTTATTAAAAAGATAAGAATGCTAGAGTGATGATGGCTCAGTGTTATGGGCACATGCTACTCCCGCGGAGGACCCTGCTCCAGTTCCTAGCACTCACGTGGCTACTCATAAAACTCGATAACTTTTTAAAAAGATAATATCAAGGTGGGCATGGTGGCCCATGCTTTTAACCCAACAATCAAGAGGCAGAGGCATGTGGATATCTGTGAGTGAAATCAGCCTGGTCTACATAATTGAGATCATGCCTCAAAAACCCTGATAATCTCAAATTCAATATTACATTATACTGCTAGACTAAGGCCTAATTAAGGTAATAATATTAAGCCTAAGTAGAAGATGGGAAATTATTCATATATAAATAAATTCAGACAATTCTCTTTTTAAAGTAATAGTTTAAGGGAGACAGGTGGAGCCAGTAAAACTGCTAACCTAAATAACACTGTCCAAGGATCATAGGAAAAGACACCCTTTCCTATCCTCTGAAGCCAACCTATTTCCACTCAAGTGGTCTAAGTAGACCACTCCCTCCTGTCAGGATCGTCTTTTTTTTTTTTTTTTTAATAAAACGAAGCTTATTTGGGGGCATGAGAAGGGGGAAGGGAGTGTGGGAAAGAAATGGGACAGAAAGAGAGAGGAGAGAGAGAAAAAAGGGAAGAGTTTGGCCAGGAACATGGAGAGATGTAGGGCAGAGAGTCAGGATGAAGTGTATTTAGTACTTTAGAGTCACTTTCACAGACTACTCATTTGACTTCAGTTAACATATGACAGAAACTGGTGTCATAACAAAATTTGGGAAACTACCACAGTATAAATTTAACAAATCGTGTATATTAGTTCTTAAATACATATCCCAGGATCTTCCTTTTCTTTTAAACAAATTAGCACAATTTATATTGTATCTATACATGTACACACACAGGAGAAGAACGTGCAGGAATTGTTTCTCTCCTTCCACCATGGAGTCCCAGCGAGAATCAAACTCAGGTAGTGAGGCTTGGTGGCAAGTACAATTCCCTCTGAGCCATCTCAGCAGCAGTTTCCTTTTCAGAGAGTTTCCTTTTCTTCATCATGAAACCTCACATTATGAACAATTAATTCTATCCAATGTCCAAATGCAAAAGTATGGTATAAAACTCTTTTAACAAAAACTTTGGAGCTTTTTACCACACTGTAATACTACAACCTGGTTACAAATAAATTATTCAAACACAAAGAATATTTTTTTGTAGCATAACTTTTTTTTGCTAAAAGACATTAGGTGCTCTTGAATATATTTTTATATATTCCTAAGATTTATTAGAGTTCCTCTATCTGAATTTCTCTATTCCTTTTTAGAAATGAGGAAACATGCCTAAGATTTTAAAAATTACCCAATGACTAACAAACTTTTCAAGTTTCCTGTCTGATACAAAGATTTCCTCAACTCTATTTTCCTGCTAGATAGTCACACTGTCTCTGGATTTCTCACTTAATACATTCTTTCAAGAACTACTGACGACTTTTTTATGCTGGTTTCTATGCACAGATAGTAGCATGAACAAGTCAGCTGTGACTCTTGTCTTATTGCCTTATCAGGATTCAAGAATTAGTGTGATATGGTCTAGATTTAATCATCTGTCTCTTATTGACAGAGAGCTCCTGGAAGCTAGAGAATTCAAATGTTTGCTGGATGATAATGATGATGATGATGATGATGATGATGATGATGCAGCTAAAATAAAAACTGCAGCCATTTCCACAGATTGTATTATTTAAGCCTCACAATCCACCTCAGAAGACTATACCATCATTTTCATTTTACAGGCAAAGGAACTAATGATCAGAGATGTTAATTAATTTGCCCATGACTTCACAGCTACAAATGAATGAATGAATAAATGATATTTTACCTACATAGTAGGAATGTTCATTTAATATATTATTTATGTAACAGAGCATGTGTTTAGCATGGAGAAAGAACACATATAAAATTGTTCAAGCTTACATACAAAACTATCAAAAGAAATTTGAGTATGGCAGAGACAGTCTACAAATAAAAAACACTTAACCTTCACTTTACAATCACTAATCTATGCAAATAGCTTGGGAAGCAGAGATCATTCCTTCTATAAAGACAAAAATGTACCCAAAGGTTACCAGATCAGATCTTCGGGGATGCCTTACAAGCCACAAGGCAAAGGAGGAAACAAAAAGATAAGCAGAAAGGCTGAAAATGTGTGTTTCCTTAAAGGACAAATGTGGATGCATAAACTAGCAGTGATATAATGGCTATCTGCATACCATAGCTGGGGTAGAGACCTCTAGAACTGAATAAACCATCCCTTCATCTAATAAACAGTAAAATCTATCTATGGTTTAGTGATGTCCTAGTTTGTTTGCTGCAATAAAACACTGACCAAAACCAACTTGGGGGAGGAAAAGTGTTTATTTGGTTTATATGACCCAGTACCAGTCTGTCATTGAGAGAAGCCAGGGAGGAGAAAAGCTAGCAGGAGCAGAAGCAGGAACCATAAAGAAAAGCTGTTTAAGGTGAGAGAGAGGATGAGAAAGGAAAAGAGGGAAGCATACTAGCACCATCCAAGGACAAAGAATCCTTGACACTAGAAAGAATTAACATCTCTATAATGGAATAATTTAAGGAAACAATATTAGTGTGATAAATACCAAGAACTTAAAGAAAATATAAAAAAAAGAGACAAATCAGACTTAATCTTTACTTTGTCATTCAATGAAAGGCTTCCATCTAATTCATGGTCATATGCAAGCTAGTGAATGGAAATGGCATCAGTTTTGGAAAATCGAACTATTTTACTTAAAAGCCAGTAAAACACAAATACAGTGAAAAAGAAATCTGTATTATAAATGGCAACTAAAATATAAGCTCCATACTGTGAAAACGAAACATCCCATCAGCCTGGCAGCCTGACAGGTACCTGCTCTACAGTGGCAACTGTACAAAAGTAGCATTTTAAGTACTTACGTGACCAGTGCTGGCAGCTGAGACAAATTCAGAAGCTGCAGTTTATGACGTAGTTTTGAAAGTCAAGTGCAATTCAGTATGTATCACAGGACATAAGAAATTGTCCACCTTACCCCTGTACCTACCTCTGAAAACCTCACTACTTTTGGCTTGGAAACTTAGAATAATTAGTCTGGGGGAAAACACCTGAGGAGTAAAAGGGACGAGAATATTTCAAAACCAATTATAGTTTGGACAGATGGTCAAGATTCCTTATTTCCACTGCTAAAGAATATATAGATTTATCAATTAGTTTGCTTATGAATGCTAATATTTCATCATAGATCAATGGTTTTCAACCTCCTTAATGCTGTGACCCTTTAATATAGTTCCTCATGATATGGTGACCTCTAACCATAAAATTATTTCCATTGCTACTTCATAACTGTAATTTTGATACCCTTATGAGTCATAATGTAAATATCTGATATGTAGTATATCTGACATGTGACCCTTGTGAAAGGGTCATTTGGCCCTAAAGAGGTTGCAACCCATAGGTTGAGAACCAATGTCATAAAGCAACAGAAAAAAGAAGTAATGAAAGAAGGAATAGTATAGTCTACCAAAGAGCTGAGAAATGTAACTGGAAAGTAATCATCTTTTACAGTAATAAATTTTAAAGATCATCTGATCTTTAAATTAGTCTGATTTTAAAGAAACCCAATATGGTATTTTTTCTATAACCTGAATCACCAATAGAATGTGGCCCCCCCCCAAAAAAAAACAGTCTTTCGAAGCAGATAGAATCCCGTGTGATCTTAGCCACATCACTCTTTACCACCTCTTAAGCTTTTTGGTCCCTGTGAAAAGGGTTAGGATTAAATGAGATGATACATGTAAAATGCCTAATATTAGAAAGGTGAGTCAATGTCCTTTGCAAAGTAGTCATTAGGTTATAAGCCATTCTTTTCTTTTAAAGCTTACTATGTCAAAGTTTCTTTACACATAATTAAAGTCTGAAAACATTTTTACAAAAAGGCAACCATTTGAACACAATCTCAAAGAAATGTGGTATACCTGTTTCTACTATTGGTCACAGACATAAATAGAGATGCAAGAACTCTCAAAGTAAAGGGAATATCTAAGAACATAATTGAAGGGAAATTAGAAATACAGTCCATTGTGTGAAGCTTGTATATACAAGAGAAAAACTGAGGAAAGTGAACTGTGCATTTCAAATTATACACAACAAAGAAGTTGCAAATGACAACCCCTAAAGCAATTGGCAAAAATCTACATAAAGAGATGTGTACAAAGACAGAGTAACTAAAAGCTCACTTTCCCCCCAAGAGGGCCACAGAATCAACTGCTCAGAAACTTCCCTTGTCTCAAAATTCTGTAGGTTGTCTTCTGTAGAAGGGCTGATAAATCCCAAGAGTTGGAATTATCTACATTCTTAGAAAAGTAGCTGGCAACTGTGTGCTGTTTGCCTTGCTAAATGGCTATTGATGTGATCATGTTCTTCTCTCCAATAACACCACTTGTTTTGGGAAATTTTTCAAATCATTCAAACTTAAGCACAACTTTTTCTTAATATTAAAAACTATTTTATGTACAGTGTCTATTTAAGTTTTCAGGACAATTATTCCAAATCATGTAATGTTTCCCCTGAGGTACTAGAACTCCAAGTCACTGACATAATCAATACATGGGAAAGCCAGAGTGATTAGCACAAATCAGAAAAGCTGATTTTCCCCTCTATGTTTAATTATGTATTTTATGTATTATTAATCCAGTATTTACATAAGACTGGTTTGAACTTGATTCTCTGGCAAATTGCATTATTGTAGTCACAATTACAGAACTTAAAGTACATAAGTAACTTAACCATTCTCTTTTAATAAAGTGTTGTGCAAACAATCCATACTAAACTAATGAATTTCTTATTAAATTAAGCCATTGTAGTAGAAAGCTATCATCAACAGTTATTGAAGCAATCCTTGTTCTGTGTTGCTCCAAACATCAGACAATCACCATGTTAGCATTAGATGAGTGTCATAAATCAATGCGAATCTTAAAAGGCCCAGGAAACCAAAGCCAAACACAGGCTGAAACTAAATTCTTACACAACAGGCTCAGAGACATAAATGCATAGAAGATAAAAATCCATGTTTTGGTCTGGTAGCTTAAATGCACTATAAAACATATTTATTCTACTTTGGAAAATTTTAATCTTCTGAAAAGTTAGTCCCAGAATTTTATTTATATATATATATATATATATATATATATATATATATATATATATGTATATGTATATATCAGTTTTAAACCATCTAGAAAAATGGTTTTAAAACAGTGACTCTTCATACGTGATTCATTTAGTTTTACAAAATACCTGTGTCATGTCTCAGAATTCTGCCTTACACTGTTTTGTAACAGGGTCCTGGCATTAATCTTCTTAAAAAGTTCCCCGACAGTTCTAATATGTAGCCAGGTAAAGCACCATTACTTTAAATTAATTCAGTGCTTTTGGACAATAATTACTCCGAAGTTGATAAATACACTTTTTGCCTTTTAATGAGATTTTTATTAAAACTACTCAATTTATCCCACAGCTAATGAGTGACTGTTACATTTCAGGTAGTGTGTTTAGCAATGAAAAAACATGTTTGTTGCATATTTCCCTGCCTTCAAGAAGCTACCTATTAGCTAGGCAGAGAGACCATAAATAAGTAACTGTAATTAAATATGTTATGTGTTCTCAGGGTATAAGCAAATACAGTATGGCTGGCAAACTTGCATGTCGTCAGTGAGCAAGGGTCATGCTTCATCATTCCAATTTCAATCTATGTTTTAGCAGAACAAGAGAGTCAGAAGTTCCAGGTTACTGAACACTCTAAAACCCAGGGCAAATATTCAGCCTACGTACATAAAAACAGTACATTGTGTGATCCTCTTCCAAACACACTGCTCACACCAGAAAGATGGTGGGTTTTATGTTTTAATTTAAATGAGCTGTTTTAAAACTTATTTCATACACCATTACTAGTTTTACATTTTTCTACAAAACTATAAATCTGCTGAAGGAACAGTAAGTGGTTATGACAAAATTAGTTATTAACTTGTATTGCATAATACCTTTTCTTTCCAGCAATTGCTACATCTGTTAAGATAAGAAGTTTGGGGACTCGATGGGTGTGGTGGTGCTGTACCAGGAATCTCAGCACGTAGGAGACAGAAGCAGAGGCAGGTGTACATCTATGAGTTTGAAGTCAGCCTGATCTACAAATCATAGAGTGAAGCTGTCTCAAAAACAGCAAACAGAAAAAGGAAGTTTGGGACTATAATTGTATTTGCTTCAGTAACTTGAAAGATGACATATGAAAATGTTATAGAAATAAAAGTCACTTAAGAGTTTCTGCAACTTTCAAAAAAAAAAAAACCCACAGAGGGTGTCTTTTAAAAAGAAATGGCACCTTCCTAATCCTTATAACTAAGATACCTGATTCTTTCAAAGATAGCTTTAATAAGAGTAAAGTTTGCGACAACTACAAAGAAAATGTATTGCAAATAGCAATCTCTCTTCAAACCTCCTTGCCTCAAGTGTTAAGTAAGAAGACGCCAAAGGGGGTCTAAATTACATTGGAAATTTAAACCAGGTGTGACAGCATACACCTTTAATCCGAGCTTTTCAAAAGCAGGGACAGGCAGATAGATCTGACTTCAAGAGCATCCTGATCTACATAACAAGCTCCAGGCCAGCCAGGGCTGCATTCCTGAGACCCTCCCTACAGCCCTCCCTCACTCAAATTGAAATTTCCTTACATCACCAAGTAAAGCCTAGCTCAGAGAAACTGAGCGAGTAGGTGGGTGGGTAGGCAGAGGAGTGAGTGGGTGGCCTATAAGTCTTAAAAACTAAAATGTATTTTAAAGAGCCTTAGCGAAAATGTAAAACTCTTACAATATTGTGGTGTAAACACAATTTGTGATACTAATCTGATACAAAAGAAAATCAAAATTCCGTGGAGTCTGGATAGAAATCAACAAAAAGATTTTCAGGATGAACGATGATCTGCAAGGCTTTTCTGCTTAAGCTCATAATTGAACAAATTCTAAGTTTAAATGTATGCTGTCAAGGTCTCTGAAGAAAAAAAAAAAAAAAACCACAAACGACTTTCAATTCCAGGATCAATATATACTGACACAATTTACCGGAGAAACCTTTGCACGGGGTGAGGTACACCATCACTGCATTCTTTAAGACTGAATCTATCTTGGATTCATTATTTCAAGGAATGGCATTGTATAAACGACACCAACCAAGTCAGATTTTGTAGGATAGGAATGAAATTTCACAGATCACAGTAGTGCAGGCAGCCACTGACTAGGTAGCATATCAAAATTAGCTTGCTCTTCCTCCTTCTGCAGCTGCAGAACAGAATGGATAAACTTAATTCTACCAGGGGTGTCTTCTGAAAATATTTTCTCAATTTTAAGTCAGCACAATACAGACTACTAACATGAGGCTGACCACTTTTGAAATCTGCACTTGTCATCCTTTCAGATCGGAAAGAATCAGAACCAAAATTGATTCAATGATGGCTATTCCATCACCATAATATATGCAAGCATCTTAATCCCACATTTTCCAATGATTGACTTGAGGCTCACAACAGCTATAACTAAGATACAACAAGTATCACTCACTCTCATGGTCATTTGGGTGGTTTTGAGAAACATCTAATTTGCCTTCTTTGTGTCCTCATAACAATGAAGAAATGAAGGAGTTTTTGAAAATTTTCTCTCTAAAAATGTGGCATCGACTGTGGCTATTAAGCACTTGAAGTGTGGCTAATCGAACTGCATCCTGCTTAATTGATTAAAATTTAGAAATAGTAAATTCAGTTACTGGAAAACTTTTATGTATGTTTGGAACAACTTGAATATGTGAATCTACTTTTTTTTTTTGGACATGCAAATTTTATGAGACCTAAATACAGATCAAGTACTTCTGGTAAAAATTTAGCTTAGCGTCAAAATTGAGAATGTTCTGTTAGTGTAAAACACACAATGCATTTCAATTGCTTAGGAGGAAAAGATGTACAGTATGGCAAAAATTTTCATGCTGAAATCACAAATTATATATAGTGTATTACACAAATATTTTACGAAAATTGCACCTTTTCGTTTGAAATCTTTCTAAAGTGGCTACTAGAAAAATGATAAATTACACGTGGCTCTCATTAAATAGCTTTTGAACAGCGCTGCTCTGGGCACATCCACAAAGAATGTACAGACACATTTGGACATCCTCCTCCTAACAGATAGGCTGGTCACTGAACAATGAGGCAAGGAGCATTTGGGTCTAAGAAAAGAGTGTAGCAAGCTCTATCGACAATTTCACTATGGGAGCCGTACTGTAATACCTCAATATGGAGGAAAAAAAATGAGTTACCCGTACTCAAAAAATTGAAACTGAGTATACTGCAGACAACTTAAAAGAGGTAGAGCCAACTGCTCTGTCTTGGTTTCATTTCCCAACTGTGGACCTTAAAATAGACAATAAAGCACCGCTTCCAAAACGAAGTAAAATATTCTAATACTAGCTTTCTAACGAGCCCTATTAAATACGCAAAAATCGCTCTTAAATCTTATCTCAACTTCCAAAGCCAGAGAATACACGCTGAGCTAGGAAATCAACTTCAGATTGCCAGCATTTCCCTCACAAGCAAATTAGCAGGATTGTGCACTTGGAATACTGTTTGACAAGAATGAAAAGGAAACAATTCAAAACAGATTTCAGGACTGGACAATTAGATGAGGAACTGCAGATTTAATTCTCAATCAGTACTGTGATTAATCTGATTCCCTGCTTTTCCCTAGTGTAATTATACAACCCAGATGAAAGGATGAACATTTGGACTGTCAGTTCTATATTCTAGACCAGCCCGGTGACTCAAAGCAGACGGCTCTACCACGCTAACCACCATCCCAACAACAGTGGAAGGGAGCCTCGAGCACTGATTGTACAGTCATTGCATAACGAGGCATTAAAAATTTGGGTGCCCCTAACTCTTTCTATGTTCGTCTATAGCAGGTGAAAAATTTGCTGAAACTGGACGCATCCGTCTTCAATGACCCTCTTAAATCCGGGCATGGGGGTGAACACAAAGGCATCTGTCTAATATCCTGGCACAATAGACACACACCCCACAATTAAAAACCCCGGACGCGCTCTCTCGCTCTCTCCACACAAGCACACGAAATGCAGGCTGCTCTTTTCATAAAAGGTCTATGGTACAGGAAAGGTAACAATAACCCCAACTGTTCCCAGGAAGCAACTATAAAATCGGTCCTGCCACGTCCCTGTGTAACCGTCAGACAAAATGCAGGGAGCCCGCCCCACGCCTTATGGGGTGGCCGACCGGGGCTCGGTAGCCTCCACGGATCGCTGAGAAGCCCCCAGACCCCTCCTGGCAGGAGACCCAGGTACACGTCTATAAATACTCCAGGGTGAAGAGGACGAGGGAGGCAGAGGGGAGGGAGAGAGGGCAGGGGCAGGCCCGGAGCGGGTGCGGGAGGCCCCGGGCATCGCTGAAAAGCATTTTTCCACACTCCCGCTCCCTCGCGTGGAGACTCACTTGCCGATCACCTCGCACAGCTCGTACACATCCTCGAACAGCACGTCGTCGTCGGCCATGGTCCGGAGGGGACAGCGGCCGCAGCGTGGAGGGGTTCTGAAAACTGGGTTGGGGGCGCCCAAGAGCTCAGTGCCCGGCTCCGGGCTCGTGTCCTCCACTCAGGACCCGCAAGCCCTCGGTGCTGAGGAAGCTCAACTGGGGCCGCGAGGCCCGGAGACTGCAGCGCCTTTCCTCTGTCGGCTGCCGCCCCGGCGCGGGCGGCGGGGCCGGGGCGTGGGAGCGAGGGCGGCCCGGGCCCGGCGCCGCCCGCCCGCCCGCTGCTCCTCGCGCGGTTGCTGGCGACCGCGCTGCCGGGGCGTGCGACCCTCGGGGACCGCGAAGCTTTGCACTCTCCGCTCGTCAGCCCGCGCGGGCCGCGAGGCCGCGACCGCTCCCTCTGCCCGAGACCGGCTCCGGCGCGGCGCGGGGCAGCTCGGGCTACAGGGGGGGCCGCGACAGCACCATGGAGGGAGGATCGTCGCGAAGGGAGGTGGTGGCGGCTGATCCGCGCTGGGGACCAGGAGGCGGCGGCAGAGACGCTCCCTCCTCCTTCTCCTCCTCCCGCCGCCGCCGCCCGCCCGAGGGTGGGAGGGGGCTTCGCGGGATGAGCGCTCAGTGCGGGCGGGAGCCGCGACCGCTGCCTTCAGCTCCTCCCCTCAGCCTCAGCAGCCGCCTGGTTCTGAAACCGGTGCTCCCTCCTCGCGCGGACTAACCCTCCTCCCTTTCGGCCGGCACGGCAGCGAGAGCTGCAGGCCCCGCCCCTCCAGCCCGTTGGGAGGCGTGGACCGCGGAAGGAGGCGGAGGAAGGGAGGGGGGCGGGGGGGGGGGAAAGCGCTCCCAGTGGCGCCTGCGCGCAGCGCCCGCAACGTCACGGAGAACCGGCGGGCGCGGGGAATCTAGAGGGCGCTGGGGGTCGGCTAGCGGAGCTGCCCGGGGTGCGGGTTGCAGCTGCTGAGGTGGGGCTGGTGGAGATTGTCGCCTCTACTCCCAAGCTGCGACCAAGTGGAGAAGAGGGGCTAGGGACAAAAGGTCCACAGCAGTGTGCACGTTCTTGGACGGCGTGCTCAGCACTCTGGCAGCTTTCCCTATTCTTTCGTAACCTCAGGAAGCCGTTCCCAGGTTTTTGCTGGGAGAAAAAAAAAAAAAACGCAGAGAAAGGGTTCTAATGAATGAAAAAGCCAGAGAGGAGGTGGAGAGACATTGTCACTCAAGACCCTGTTGGGCGGCAGAGGATGCTTTTAGTGCCACCCTGCCATTCCTTAATGAAGATGAGGGCTGGGGAAGGGAGAATTGTCCAAGGAAAGGACCGAACAAAAACTGCAGAGGAAGGTGTACAAGAAGGAACAGTGAACTAGCGAAACAGCTTCTCCTGCCGGCCGCTCCAAACTCACAAAATATCTATGCAGTGTCTACTGCTGCTAGACAAAACCTAGAGACGGACCAGGAAAATAGTGACATAAAGAGACTTTAAATCCATAGAATACTGTTCCCGAGCTCCAGCATCTACTTTGTTCACTCCCTATAAGTGTTGGAGTTCTTAGCATAAAAATGCAACTAGAAGGAATGAACGCACAGGGTCAGCAGCGGAGTATGGCTGTGGGTGTTGCCGCTGTGCTAGGTTGTATGCAATATGAAGATTTTTGTTCAACTGAGCATGTGCAGAATGAGCCAACGCTACCAGACAGGTATATGCCTTAGTTGAAGACCAATAAAAAAGAAGTCTTTGTTCCTCCGCACAGCAGAAGTGTCCAATTAGTTCAAAAGTCAGCTCTCCAGAAATCATCTGTTAAAATTCTCAGCGCGCTATTTTTTAAACTAGTATTTACCAAAGTGCAAGGGGCAGGGTGAAGATTCAGCGTGTTTCCCTTCCAAAAACCGATCTGCACAAACCTTGATTGGTCCCCCAAGAGCCTGGCTGATTTGCTTGTTAAATGTTAGGGAGCTAAACCTTCTTTCCTTTTTGTTTCTTTCTTGCAAGTCAGGGGAAATATAATCGCACAAATAGGTTTTCCTCCTTTCCCAAAGATTTTGTGTTTTCTCTAAAGAATAGACTTCAGAGCCCAAAAAACACTTTGTCTTCTTTGGGGGTCCAACAGTTACAAGTCGCTTACCCCAACCTATCATGTCTACCTGCCACCTAATGAATAAGGCATCATCCACTCTCTGAATTGTACATAAATCCCCACAAGTCACCTTGCCAGCTTACCTTCCTTTCTCCTGCCAAAACATGAGCTATGCCAAGGCTTGCCTACTTCATTTTAGAGTTCTTTCGTGGAGAATTTCTCTCAAAAGTAGAAATGGACGATTATTAAGCAGAAAAGGAATCGCAGGTGGGGGGAAAAAAAGGTAAAGGCAAGGCTAAGCATGGTCTCTGCTCATGGTTTAAATCTGCAAAGAGTCTTAGTGGTTAAGTGGTCCAATTCCCTTATCTCCAGCAGTGGGGGGTTTATAGGTGGATTGCAGTACCAAGAGTTACCCCACACCTCCACTATCTGATAGCAGTTGTTCTAGGTTTGCTGTGGGATTATGCTTAATCTTTGTTGGAGAGGTGGATTCATTAAGCTAACCAATACACAACCCCCTACAGAGGTTGGCCTAATCTTATCAGCTCTTGACACTTCCTGGTCAGCCTTTGCTTAAATGATTCAAGATCTTCCAATCACCACGAAGTTTAAAACGTTCCCGCCTAATAAAAACCTTTCCATCAGCATGGAAAAACAAAAACAAAAACAAAAACCGTTCCGGCCAGCTAGGACTAGCTCCTAGGGTGGTCCTTCAGTTACACAGAAGGTTCTCAGCAGCCCATAGCTCCTAGTTTGTGTAATGGGCTAATGGCAAGTGGAAATTACTCTCTGCTTCCAGTATGAAAATAACCTAATCTTTTACATGAAGTTATTTATTTCCTAATTTTCTTCCAAAAAGCCAATACTTTACCCCAAATATAAATGGTCAGGTGTCAATAATTTAATTCTAAAATAGAATTAACTTTAACTAAAATAGTTAAAGGAAATGGTAAAGTAACTAGTTGCATGAGTTAAAACCACATTCGGTTTGGTAACTGAGTCCTGTCATTTAAACAAATGGGGATGGTGACTTTCTCTTTTAACAGGCAGTCTGGAGATGTGTGGTTACAGACATCGGACCCACCACTCTGCAGTTTCATCAGTGACCTCGTTTCTTCTTTCCACTCTACCCTCCTTGATAGTCTGTCTCTTTCCCCTATATTGTTTTTCATCATCTCAAGATGGGGGCAACTTTTTCAAACATCAACAGTGTGAAACTGGAAGGCAGTGAGGGCAAGTGAGGTCTTTTTACTCTTGTCTTATGTCTCTATTGAGGAAATAAAATGTATTTTTCCCTTCTTACTTATCCAGACCAAAGTCACCTAGCAGGCAACCTCACTTGCAAGAGAGGCTAAGGACATAGGTGTTTTTGCTTTCTCTTTGGAGGTGGATGGGAAAGAAGTCATGTGGGAACAGATATCAGTAATCAATCAGCAATCGGTGGAACATAGGGAAATTACCAATTATTGTTATTATTATTATTATTATTATTATTACTATTATCATAGTGTAGTTATGGCACTAGTGTATAACTGATAATCCAGAAAAGTTTTAGAACTCTCTAAAAGCCCCAAGGATGTAATTGATACTACACAAATTTGACTCTTAGACTTCATTACAAATCTTCAGTGATTTTGAGTGTTTGTTTGAATTTCTCAAAATTGAGATAGACATTTGCAGGTTTCCCAGTTCCCGTGTAATTTCAATATTACACAGATATAGCAGGGAAAAACAGACTCCAAGGAAATATTAGGATAAGGCCACATGGAGGTCAATGTGGCATAAGGCTAATTTAAGGAATTTAGAGATCAGCCTCATTGTGCAGTATGACTGTTTAATCATAGAAATTATTATTGAATTAATGAAAAAATTAAGATTGACACTGTTTTCATCTGGAATAAAGCTATTACCTCATGGCAATTCTAAGCTCAAACGAAAGACATTATCCATTGTTCCCGTAAAAACCATACAGGTTACACTTATACTTCAATATTTTGTGTTTCTTTGTTTGTTAGTCATTGGTTGAATGTGTAAACAAGCCACCAGGGCTAAAGTGACAAATAAGACAGGCATGATTCCTGTCCATTCTCAGCTTCACCCTAAAAGAAAACAAGGATCAGGCAAAAAAAAAAAAAAAAAAAAATTACAATGAGAAGTAATGGTCCTTAGGTTTGGGAAGTTTGAGGCAGCGCCTATAAAGAGGGCCTATAGAGCTGGGGAGATGGATTTACAGATGATGTCACTGCTGTGTGAGTATGGACCAAAGTTCCACCAGCCAGTCAAGTTGAAACAAGAGCTTCAAACTTAGCAAGAGACCCTTTCTCAAAGAAATAAGTTAGAGAGATAAAGACGCTTGATTTAGCCTCTGCCCTACCTAGGATACAACATACCTGCACACATACTCACATACACCACATACATAATACATGCATGCATCTATACATACATCACACAATTATCTCTTAATATGAGTGCACATATATACATATATACATACGCATACATATACCTATGAAACTCTATGGTTGAGGTATACCAAACTGAAAAAAATGTTTACACCAAGAAAAACAATATAGAAATTAGCAAGTTAGAAGGACTGGTACAGTAATCAGCAGAGAGAATAACGTTTATAGGTTCTTGGTGGTGAGCAAGAACATACGCTGTGGACAAAAGACAATGTTCTTTTGGAGTCCTGGACCATACCTGGATCATACATTGGAGGAAGAAAAAAACCATAACACACTAGAGAAATAGACAGAGGTCAGATATTAAAAGATGCTAAATGCCATGTTAAAGAGTTCATCTACTAAAGTACTTGATTTCAGTGATACTGACTCTTCTATGTAAGCTTTGGTTCCCCAGCCCTGTGCATAAATGGAGTGATACATTTTAACAATTTTTATTAACATATTTGTATCTGTTGCACACATAGAAACACACAACACACACACTCTCACACACACTTGCAAGTAGAGAGTATCAGATCCCTTCAAGCTGGAGTTACAAGTGATTGTAAACTAGCCAGTTTATGTGTGCTAGGAACTTACCTGAAAGCCTCAGGACTAACAGGGAATGCTCTCAACTGCAGAGCTTATCGCTCCAGCCCTGGAATTCTTCTAAGTAGTTCTTCCTTTTGTACTTGGCACACACTGTCTTCTCCCGCCATTACTTTTTTTAAAAATGCAGAAACTTCTCTAACACGTTATTTAAATCCTCTCTGATCGAATTTACCATTTCTCAGTGTCCCACTCCAGTTTCAGTATAGGTTTGTGTACAAAGACTGTGCTTGTGACTTATCGGACTTCCCACAAGCTGCCGGAACCATTTTGCAATGTGGAAATGCCTGGGGGGTTAGGTTAGGTCTCCTCCATCCGGCTGTTAGCTATTAGGCAATCTCTGATAGTGCAAGAATGCAGAAGCCCAGTTCCCTAGGCAGGGAAGAGGGATCGGCTCCTACTGCCTATCTCCCTTGTGGGACTGAGCTGACCCCATCGGAGCTGTTCCAGAAATCTATATTAGAATCTTTAAAAAATATTTTTTAAAAATTTCATTATGCCGGGCAGTGGTGGCGCACGCCTTTAATCCCAGCACTTGGGAGGCAGAGGCAGGTGGATTTCTGAGTTCGAGGCTGGCCTGGTCTACAGAGTAAGTTCCAGGACAGCCAGGGTTACAAAGAGAAACCCTGTCTCGAAAAACCCAAAAAAAAAAGAAAGAAAGAAAGAAAGAAAGAAAGAAAAAAAGAAAAATAGAAAAACAACAACAAAAAAATTCATTATATATGTGTGCACTTCTCCCTGTCCCTCCCTCCTTCCCCCTCCCCCCTCTCTGTGAGTGTGCACAGGCAGATAAGCACAGTACTGGAGGAAGCTAGAGGCTTCAGATCCCCAAGGATCTGAAGTTACAGGCAGTTGTGTGCTGCCCAGTGTGGGTGCTGAGAACTGAACTTCAATTAGGGTCTCCTGAAAGAGAAGTATATACTCTTAATGGCATAGCCATCTATTCAGCCCCAGGGATCTATATTTTTATATGCTCTTGCCAAGTGACTCTTGTACAACTAAAAGTGAATAATTCCTAGTCTAATACTTGCTTTATGAACTATCTGGTGGAAGAAAAAAAAAAGCAAGGCTGACATCATTACTAGGGTGGGGAAGCCATAGGAAGTGTACAAGAGCCCTCGAGAGAGCAGGGTTTGCTACCCAGTTCCTTCAAGGTCCAGTCCTGTAAAACTCCCTCTAAAGATCTACTTTGCCTTTTTATCTTTAATAGTCATGAACAAGTGTCTTAGTTAGGGTTTTACTGCTGTAAATAGACACCATGACCAAGGCAACTCTTATAAGGACAACATTTAATTGGGGCTGACTTACAGGTTCAGAGGTTCAGTCCATTATCATCAAGACAGGAGCATGGCAGCATCCAGGCAGGCATGGTGCAGGAGGAGATGAGAGTTCTACATCTTCATCTGAAGGCTGCTAGTGGAAGACTCACTTCCAGGCTGCTAGGACTAGGATATTAAAGCCCATACCCACAGTGACACACCTATTCCAACAAGGCCACACCTCCTAATAGTGCCACTCTCTGGCATATACAAACCATCACAAGTCACCAGAAACTTTTTTCTAGTGGAAACAATATTACCTTTGAATACATTACAGTGTCAACATATACTGAATATTGTTATTAGTATCACTTAAGAATTAACCAAAATATATCAATTTCTTGAGCCACTTAGGATCACAGGGATTTACTAGACTCCTCGAGCCTCCAGTATGCTACATACTTATGAGGATTGTGCTAGTCAGAGTTAATTTTGTTATTAGTAACATACAATTCAAACAATCTTTTAAAATACCAAGAATCTATTGGCTCACGTAATTGAAACGTTGAGACGCAAATAAGTGTGAGGTTTAATTCTGGACTCAAGCAAAATCATTGATGGGCCACTTTCCCAGAATTTTTACTAAGCACTATGTAATAGTGACTTTATCTTTTTGGGTTATTTAAATTTTTTTTGTGAGACAGGGTCTCACTCGGCCTTAGCTGGCCTAAAACTCACAGAGATCTGCCTCCATATTGACTTTATCTTTCAGTCCCATGAGATAGTTACTCGGTGTCTAGGTTCTCCCCTTGAACTACCAAAACATTTGCCACTGTTTCTGACTCCACCAGCCTATACACAAGAGAAAAGAGGTCTCTCAGGTCCTATCCCTGCTCAAGGATTCTTTCTCTCATTGGCCTGATAAGGAGGCAAACAACTATGCTGGAACCAATCACTGTGAGCAGGGAACAAAAAAGAGTGTCTAACTCACTTGCTCCAATCAGGACCCACCCTTAAAGTATTACAAGGGAGAATCAAGAGGAAAGCAGTAGCCCCCATGTTGTAGTCATTGGGTGTGTATATTCTTCAGTTAACCTAGGTACTGCAACCTGTCTGCTTTCTTTCAAATTTTCATCTAGTTTCCCCCCTCCTTTTCCATTTCTTCAGTCTCTACCCATATCGACTGTCCTATCAGCCTACACTATTACTCTCAACTGCTTGTCCTATCCTGTTCACTGGACAGGAATTGGGATATAAAGTTTGTGTTCATAAGAGAAAAGTCTAAACATCAAGAATTGGGCCTGGTGTGGAGTAAACATTCTGAAGCTGTTTGCCAAATGTTGAATGAGTGAATAGCCTTACCAATTTCATTAATTCCTGTGATTCTCCTTTATTGACCTTTGCTTATAGTTTTGTTCCTTCATGCCTTCCATCTAGAGGATGTCTGGAGCATACTAGGCCTTCCATGTGTGTCTGTTAAATAAATGAAAGACTGCAGACAGTCCCTGAATTATAATAGTTTATCTTATGATTATCCAACGTTTCTGTTGTCCAAAACTGGGATGAATTCAGTAGAAATCATACGCTGGGTTTTGAATTTGGACCTTTACCCAGGATAGCCCTATATGATCCGATCTTCTCCAGTGATGATGAACACCACCAGCAGCAATAGCAGCTTCTACTCAGCCTCATGATCACGAAGGAAACAAGCAACGCTCTCCAGTGTGCTGTGATGCTAAGCTGGAGTGAGCAGGACACAGCATACTAAATGCATTTATACTTAGGGTACTTTCAACATATGAAAGGTTTATAGGGACATCATCCCATTCTAAGTAGGAAAGTGTGTGGGTGAGTGTCTGTGTGTGTGTCTGTGTGTGTGTGTGTGTGTGTGTGTGTGTGTGTGTTTGGCAATACTGGACAAGGAATCCAATGCCTTCTGAATGCTAGGCAATCACTCTACCACTGAGCTACACTCTCACCTAGTCCACATCTTTGATGTTTGAAACAGTGTAAGGCTTACTATGTACCTTTGCCCAGGCTGATTTGAATTCATGATCTACCTGCTTCAGCCTCCAGAGAGCTGAGACTAGAGGGATGTGACATTCTGAATGACCATTGCACATATATATATATATATATATATATATATATATATATATATATATATATATATTTTTGTTTGTTTGTTTGTTTGTTTGTTTGTTTTGTTTTTTGTTTTTTGAGACAGGGTTTCTCTGTGTAGCCCTGGCTATCCTGGAACTCACTCTGTAGACCAAGCTGGCCTCTAACTCAGAAATCCACCTGCCTCTGCCTCCCAAGTGCTGGGATTAAAGGCATGCGCCACCACCGCCCAGCCACATATTTCTTGAATTGAGTCAGAGAATTATTTTATACTTAGAACTAGAGTTAAAAACCTAAAGAAATAAAATGACTAAATTCTCAAAAATGGAGTTACATAGCAGAAAGATAGAGATTTTGTACGGAGGAGAGGGTCAACAGCATCCTCACTGGAGAGCTGTCAAAGAAAGCGGTGATAAACATAGAGGCCTTTGGATTTATTTCTACTAATGAAGAAAGATTTAGTTATTAGTTATCTTTTATCTGGGGAAACAAATTAAAATCTTATTTGGCATTGGAGTTTTTCCTCCTGCTTAGCTGTAAGAGATTTCGAAGGTAAACATACGGAATTAAATCCCCCCTTAATTTCTTTTGTCTGAATTTCCTAGCTTGTTCTTTCTAGGCTGGCATTAAACTGTCACACATGGCAAAGACATGAGATGAGTTGCAACATGCTCAGTGTGTGACTTATATCAAGCCTGGGCCTGGCTACATTACATAGAGTCATGGTAAGACACCCAGGCTTCTCTGGGAAGGAGTATAATTTACTATGCTAAGTGCACAGTGGAAAAGGTCAAGTGATTAATAAGTCACCGATATGAAATGCGAGCCTACCAACCCTCTGCAGGGCTTGAGGGAAGCAAAGCCTTGCTGGGGGGCTTTTGTAGCACTGAAAATCTGCAGACCTCTCAAGAAGAAATCGTCTTCTTTCTTTCCTTACTTTCTCATAAGATAAATGGAGGATCTCTTCTCTCCCCCCAATAAAAAAATCTTTATTCTCTCAGAAATGATCTATAATGTCAGTCTCTATACTCATATTTTCCATTTTGTCCAAGAGGGATAAAAATCACACAAACTATTTGCCATAGTTCTCAGTTCTGATGGAAGTTTTCAATGATGTTTTACCTCCTGTGTCCTAATCAAATTCCTCCCACTCAAACCTGTTTACCCTGGTTATGGCTTTTAAATTGTCTTGTAAATAGGAACAATACATAAAAAAATAACCTTTTAAAACAAACTAAGGGGAAAAGAGAGACTTTAATGATCTGTAAAGAAATAACTAAAGGAGCATTTGTTGAGGGAGTTTCCAGAAAACATTACACATATTTCATTCATCCACATCACAACCTTATGAGGTTGGTATGGTTCTCTTCATCTTACAGACGAGAAAACTGACACTGAGACAGAGGTTGAGTAATACGCCAAGACCACGTAACTAGAAATGGGACCAGATTAAGCAGAGTTTGCCTTGGGAAAAATGGTACAATGGGTTGAATAACATCAATGACAGTTTCTGCTTCAGGAAGTTTTTCTTTTTAAGTGTCAAGCACAGCAGTATGTATTTCCAAATACTTATTTGCTCATAGAACAAAACGTTGTTGAGCCTTTATTATATACGATTACCAAAAGTACAATAGTTAGCTAACGCAACCTGATTCATATTCTCTCTCCTCTCTCTCTCTCTCTCTCTCTCTCTCTCTCTCTCTCTCTCTCATTCCATTATTAGAGTTTGAGAGAAAAATCACAAGGCAGGAAAATTGTAAATCTCAGTAACTGCCAAGAGGAAGGAGATGGAGAAGCAGAAGAGAGAAAGCTATGCCTTTTGAATCAAGGTCAGTGACAGAGGTCTGCCAGGAATAGTATGAAGATGGGGTGGGAAGGTGGAATTCAGAGAAACAGTAAGAGTTGCCCAGAGTGTGGGGCAAGCATCCTTAAGATTTTGGTTGGTATCCAAAGAAGAGATAGAAAGGGGTAAAGGAAAAGTTATGTGTTTACATTTTTAAATTTATTTTACATTTATTTGTATGGCTCAGCAGTTCAGACCACTGACTGTTCTTCCAGAGGACTTGTGTTCAAGTCCCAGACCCCACATGGCAACTCACAACTGTCTCTAACTCTAACACCTGACACACAGACACGCATGCACGCAAAACACCAATGCACATAAAATAAAAATAAATATAAAATTTAAAAATTTTAAATTACATTTATTTATTTTGTGTGCAACCACACCTGACTGTTTATCTCTGTGTGTGCGTGTGTGTTTGTGTGTGTGCATGTGTTCATATGCCTGTGTGTGTAGGTCACAGGAAAAGCTGTGAGAGTGAATTCTCTCCTTCCACCACATGGGTCCCTGGGGTTAAATGTGGGGTATCAGGCTTCTTCAGAAAGCTCCATTGCCACTAAGCCATCTTGCTAGCCCTCAAAAGTTATATACTCAATTTAAAACTCAGAGGAGTAGGCAGGCAATTACCTGAATCAGATTCTTGCCTTCTTGGAATGTATAGGTTAGTGAGGGAAGCAGATGTAAGCCATCACAATAATAAATGTATGATCATTTCAATAATGGTGCAAGGACCAGGGCTAGTGTACTTCAGTGAGTAGAGTGCTTTCATAGGAAATACAAGTCGTGGTTTGATCGCCAACAGTACACGAACAGGATGTGATTGGTGGTGCTTGCCTGAAGTCCCAGTATTTAGGAGATGGAGGCCAGAGGATCAGAAGAAATTCGAGGTCATCCATAGATATTATAATGAGCTTGTTACTTTTCCAGAGAATCTAAGTTTGGTTCCCAGCACCCACGACAGGCAATCCCCTGAAGCTCCAACTCCAGGGGATCCAACGCCCACTTCTAGCCTGTTTCTGTACACAAGTTGGAATATATTCACACAGACACATAAATAAAAAGAAATCATAAAAAAGGAAGAGTGCAAAGGCCACTCACTAGGGAAAGAATCATTCAGTTAATGATGATGGGAAAACTGGATATCAATGTGCGAAGGATGGAGTCTTTCCATTATCATATTTGAAACTTGAAAATGAATCGAACACGTAAGTGTATGATCTAAAACCACAAAATTCTGGAGTAGAACAAATAGTAAAATCTTTGTGACATCAGATATGGCAAAGATTTCTTACATATGATATTAAATGCAAAAGCAACCAAAGTAAAAATAGATAAATTAGGCTATATCAAGATTTAAAATTTTTTTCTCCTCAAAGATACAATCACCCTGGTTTGGTGTGGCATGACTTTAATCCTGACACTGGGGTTAGGGCCTGGGTAACAGAGGCAGGTGGATTTCTGTGAGTTCGAGGCCAGCCCAGTCTAAATAGCAGGTTCCAGGGCAGTGAGGGTTACACAACGATACCTTGTCTTTAAAAAAAAAAAAAAAGGATAATTCAGTATTGGATGTACTCATAGAAAAAAATGAAAAATGAAAAAAATTCCAAGGACACACAGAAGGAGACCAAGAGAACAGAGGGGAAGGGCTAGGATTTTGGTAAGCCCAGGCGTGTATGCAAATGACCCTGGGGCGGGGCCAGCGCCTTTCCTGGGCAATCAAGGCTTTGTCTTCTCTGCAATCCCACTTGCCTGTCTTGAGCTGTCCTGTATTAAATATGTTGCTTCCCCCTCATAAACAAGAACCTCTTCTTAATTGGCATTGTTATTGTGCTCGTTCAATATGGGGCAGCTGCTTTTAGGTTCCTCCAAATCACTGAGGCCATGTTCCCAACCTGCTATCCTAGCCGATACTTGAACCTCCTTTTCACATTTTACAGCTTCACACATTACACGTCTCCTGATCGTCAACAGTCTCTTTGTTAATGTCTTTTCCTGTGGGCAAGTCATTAGGAACGTCTTACTTTAAACGTTTGCTCTCAATTTGCTATTTAGGAACTTTGAGTTGGGTGGGATTACGTGAATGCTTAGAATGAAAAAAAAAAAAAAAAACATTCTTGGTGCTGAAAGGTAAAACTGAGTGTGGTGGCTTAGACTGTAATCCCAGTGAAGGAGGATGAATCAGGAGATTCCCAGTTTTAAACCACTTTGGACTACGTAGCCAAGTCCCGTAAGAAGTAGCCTGTGGAAAGGGGCGAAACTATTTATAAATCAACCCAATAACAAAAACCCTTACAGGTGGATTTAAAAATGTTCAAAAAAGGGACTAGAGAGTTGGCTCACTGGTAAAGAGCTTGTATTGCTCTTCCAGGTGACCTGAATTTGATTTCCAGCATCCACATCCGGGTTTTCAAGGTCAACTGTAACTCTAGCTCCAGAGGATCCCACACACCTCCGGGCTCTGCAGCAAAATTCACTCACGCGCACATACTCTCTCCCTCACACAGCATGTACATACACATACCTAAGAGTAATAAAAAAAAAATTAAAACTGCAAGAGTCATAACCATGTAGAGTTATAAAGGGTTACTTAGAGAGGTTTTTCTTTTTTCTTTTTCTTTTTTTTTTGGTTTTTCGAGACAGGGTTTTTTCTGTGTAGCCCTGGCTGTCCTGGAACTCACTCTGTAGACCTGGCTGGCCTCAAACTCAGAAATCCGCCTGCCTCTGCCTCCCAAGTGCTAGGATTAAAGGCGTGCGCCACCACCGCCCTGCGAGAAATATTTTTTTACGTTCCAAAGATTTTTGATAAAAAAGGATATGCAAACTGACCAGATGTGGGTGTACATGCCTTTAATGCCAGGAGGCAGAAGCAGAAAATTTTCTGTTATTTCCAGACCAACCAGTACTTCACAATGAGATCTTGTATGCTGGAGAGATCAGTTAAGAAATCTATTTACCTCCGTTTCCTAGGACTAGGATTCAGTTCTCAGCACCGAGGATGTGCGCCCCTACTGGCCACCGTAAGCACGTGCCCACTTTAACAGACAAACGCATATGCTGAAACACAGACATAAACAAAATAAAATAAAAATGAAATCAATCTTTTATTTAAAAAAGTTCTTTAAAAATTTAAAAATCAGTCGTTTAAAAGACTTACATCGTATCACCACCAATTGTACCGAAAAGAATCGCAACTGGTCTCACCGAGAGTCGAACTCGGATCGCTAGATTCAAAGTCCAGAGTGCTAACCATTACACCATGAGACCGGCTTACAGCTAACTAGCCATTATGATCCTTTATAGTCTACTCTAGTTTCAGAACAGCCACGTTACATGGCTGTAGATGGAATTTGATTATATTTCCTGACCTTTAGGTTTATAGTATGCATTTTCACCCAACTTAGATAACCAGATCTTAAAAGGAAAAAAGGGAGAAAAACTACCTCTTTGTGTGTGTGTTTGTTGTCGGGTTTTTTTGTTTGTTTGTTTGTTTGTTTGTTTTTTGTTTTTTTTCGAGACAGAGTTTCTCTTATAGTCCGGGCTGTCCTGGAACTCACTCTGTAGACCAGGCTGGCCTCAAACTCAGAAATCCGCCTGCCTCTGCCTCCCAAGTGCTGGGATTAAAGGCGTGCGCCACCACTGCCCGGCTTGTTGTCGTTTTTTTTGTTTTGTTTTTTTTTTTTCTTTTTTTCTTTTTTTTTTCTTTTTTTTTTTGTTTAAAAA
>JAJTUV010003551.1:0-51131 GCA_021653895.1 Mastomys natalensis
ACCTTTCATGAGTTTTTAATGGTCTATAAATGGTCCTTTGTGGGACAGCTTCATGAGTGGTTACAGCAGGCAAACGCTAAGGAGGATGTGATCATCTCAGCTTCCGCTATTGGTCCACATCCACTAAAAAGTGTATAGGGTTTAACAGCCAGACAAACTCCTTTCAAATTCTGGTCCGTACCTCATAAATGCAATTGAAAAGGAAGGACATTATTGAGAGACCCAAGCAAAATACTTTAAAAACTTTAAAGGATGCTTCCGAAGCTTCCCTTTCATGTGCTAGAGAAGTCATTTGGACTATTGCCACATGGAGCCAATCAAATTGAGGTGTCTTTTTGAAAGCAATATATTTTAGATTCTAGCAAAACTGAAGCAAATTGTCAACAAAGTGTCACATTTTAATTTCATTTTACTCTCTTGGTAATCTTGTAATATTCTGTGCAAACTTACTAGGTAATAAAACTGAGGTATAAGTGTCAAGCATGGTAAGGCATACCTATAATCTCAGTACTCAGGAGGCTGAAGCAAAAAGAATTGTGATTTTTGAGCCCAGGCTAGGCTACATAGTGAGATCTTGTTCAAAAACAAATAAAAACAATCAAACACTAGAGGAAGGAAAGGAGGGAGAGAGGGGGATAGAGAGGAAAAAAGGAACGCAGAAAGGCATGATGGTGAATGCTTACAATCATATTTAAGAGGTAGACACAGGAGAATCACAAGTTCATAGTCATTTTCTGTTACATACTGAGTTCAAGACCAGCATGGCCCATATGAGACCTAGACAAAAAACAGAAAAGTATAAAAAAGATAGAAACACAGTTGAGGTTTGGACACTATATATGTGTGCATGTGTGTATACACATTAAATTCTCTCCTTAAAAAATGAAGTGACATGGCTGATAAAATATACATTGTGGACTGGAGAGGTGGCTCAGCAGGCAAGAGCACTGGCTGCTCTTCCAGAGATCCTGATTCTATTTCCAGCACCCACATGGTAGCTCACAACTATCTATAACTCCAATTCCAGGGGAATCCCATCTCCTGCCTTCAGCAGATGCCAGACATGTACTGGGTACACAGACAAACACTTATGTGAATAAAACACAAACAATTTTTAAAATAATACAACATTGTATTAACCACAAGTGATTTAGTTTTTAAAGGAACAAGCTGATTTAAAGTAAACGTTAAAACCTGGCTTAGGCCCTATTATACTCGTTACAAACACAAGGGGGAAAATACTCCTAATCGAAAAATAATAGATGAGGCAGGGCTGAAAGCATAATAAGTTACCAAAACCCAATAATACAAATAAAGTGTGACCCAATCTATAAAGTAACTACATATATTTAAAAGTGAAAGTGATGCAAGTACTGGAAGAGCCAAATCAAATTTAACTAGACATCTTAATATTTGAGTTTGGATAGTTCAAATAGGATACAGGTAAAGCAGTGTTAGCTGCTATCACAACAACAACAACAAAACCAACAAAATTTCAGTGATGTTAATTTATCACTAGCTTCACAGTGAACACTCCTGGCTCATAAGTAGCTTGCTCCCCTGGAATAATTACGAGCCACGTTCTTTGCATTCTGGGTTCCCACCATTCTCACAGTACCCAAGTCCTCGCCTGCTGACACCAGAAGGGGGAAGGAAAATTAGAGAAACCCTTGCTATTTCTTAAAGCATCTAGCCTAGATGTGGCTTGAATGGCCTCTGATCTCTTCATTTTAAGAGGACTAGGAAATAGTGTCTGGTTCAGCAGCCTCCTGCCCCAGTTTCACACTGTGTAAGATGAAGAGTTCTTTTCCAGTAGCCAGACTGCTCCATTAGCCACAGGGGCAAAATATCAAGTAAAAGCAACCATAAATAAAATACGGCAGGGTTTGTTTCCCAGTTAAATGCAAAAGGCCAGGGGCAGATGTAACCAAAGACATGCATTACCTGAGACAGAGTGAAAAGAATAGGAAATGTTATCTGGAATAGGAAGGATTCACTCATTTATTCCAAAGGTGGAATCAGTTGGAAGACTTGGGACATGGGTCAGTTGTTAGAGTAGATTGCCTAGAATGTGCAAAGCCTTGCTTCCATCCCCAGCATCCCATAAACCAGACAAGCCTACTTCTGCCTATAATACCATCACCAGGGAGATGAAAGCAAGAGGAGCAGGAAATCAAATCCATTCTTAGCTACATAGGGACTCGAGGCGACCTGGGCTACACGAGACTCTATCTGAAAAGAAGAACTCCAAGGAGTCATTCAAAGGCATCACAGAAAAGATACAGCAAATTCGGTGCCTCAGCATGGGAAAATAAACAAACAACACTCTAGATTGTGGTAACCCCTCATAAAGAGCAAAATGAGGTGTGAGGTTTGAGTCAGATAAGTTCTGGTATTGGTTTAGAAAGAAGGTTATGTTCCCAGGAACTCCCTTTAAGTGGTGGCGCCTGTGAAAGAAGCCGAGGCTGGAATGACTTTGTAAAGGAGCCTCATGGGGCTAGACAGCATGACTACTGGAGCAAAGGTCCTGCAAGACACGTTGGGGGTTTTATTTTATTTTGTTAAGTTTCACAAAAATTGGCAACAGACAAAAAATGTAAAAAATACTCTTGTAAATACAGAGAAGTCTGCACAGCATGTTTTCAAACTATAATGAAAGAATGCTAGACATGCTTCCCAAGGGCCCAAGTGGGCAGATAGCTCAGTGGTCATGTACAGGGCTGGAGATGTGTATCAGTGGTAGAGTATTTGCCTAGCCTGCACAGATCTAAAGTGCAATTTCAAGTACTGTAAAATATACATGCATGCGCATACACATCTATCTATCTACATAGATTAAATATGCAAAATGAAATTAATTAATAAAAAATATGTAAAACTTAAAAATCTCTCATAGGTTATTCTCAGGTCAAGGAAGAAATAGAGAACAAAGTGATGAAGTTATTTTATTGATTTGGAGACAGGGTTTTCTGTATCCAGACTGGCCTCCAACTCACTATGTAGGTAAGGATGATCTTACACTTTGATCCTGGTACCTCTGCTTACCAAGTGCTGGGCTTGCAGATATGACGACTATGCCTAGTTTATGTGTGAGTATCAAACCCAAGGCCTCGTGCTTTCTAAGCAAGCACTTTAAGGATTGAGGTATATCCTAGTCTGATGGAATATTTTAAAAATGAAATACAAATATAGCATTGTATAATACATGGAACACTGTATTATACTGTTCTCGAAAGGGAACTCATCTCCATAGATGGTCGCATTCACAAGTAGAGACTGAAACACAACAAACCAAATAATTACCTTTAAAAGAGAATCAAGCTCCCCTAAACTATGGAAATAGAACTATCAAATAAATATAAGCAAGCTGGAAAATATTTTAAAAAAACATTTGGTAAACAAACCAATATTGTCTCTTTGAACAAAATGCAGCTCTAATATCCCCTGCCAAATGATTTACAAAAAGGAAGCAACACGCAGCACAATAAATTAGTGACAGATTTTAACAATGAGCAGGAAACAAATCCCAAAACACTTGGGGCTATTTGCCTGTCTGTGTTTCTGTAGCACCCTCTGTCTTTCTGTATTAAAACCCTTATTGTGCTATCTTTTAACTACGTATTTATTTGTCTGTATCCTTGTATTAGCCATTCTTCCAGCAGGAAACAGATGGCACACTCAGAAAGGCTTTTTGGAAGAGGGCTTGACAAAAGGACTATTTGCAATGATCGGTCTCCAGAGTTGAGGGCATCAACAAAGACTGCTAGCATAGGAGCAACAAGGCAATTCTGCCTGACTCTAAAGAGGCAAAGAGCAAGAATGAGTCAGAATAACCTGGCCAGAACTGAAGCTAGGAAAGAAGAACTTACTGGTCAAAGCTCAGGGGATAGGTAGAAGTGTGACGTAACCACCAGATACAAAGCCTGGAAGCTAGAAGGTATACTGCCACATTGCTCATTTCCTGTTGTTCTTCCAAAAGATGGGACTCTGCTTGGAGCCATAAGACAGGCATGTCCTTGGCATGGTGTCCACAGATGCCAGTCTAGCAAGACACAGAGTAGGATAAAGAATGAGGCTAAGGAGAAGACAAATATGAACAAGTCCACTCAACAGTCAGAAATGGGAGTCTAGAAGAGCACGAATCAATTCTGTCTTATTTAATTTTGTGCTACCAGCATCTAGGGGGAATGGGTCAATAATTATTTGTTGACTGAATTGAGTGATTTGTTCTCAGTAACATGCTAGTAATAACAGTGAAAGGTGAAAGATATAGCTCCTTGGTCTAACTCCTGCTTGCCTACCCTTCAATTTCCTGTTACCTCTTCCCCACAATAAAAGAAAGTGATGAGTCAGAAGCTATAAAATTAATGGAAACCTACACACACAGATACAATAGCAATTATGACAATGGGAGAGACAACAGGGGAAAAAAGATGACTAAAAGAGTAAACCATAGAAAAAGGAATGATAAATTAGATCTAGTCATGGAAGATATTTTCCAAGAAACAGTCCTTTATCAATCTGTTTTAAAACACAGCAAAAGGTAAAGATATCTTTGTTTCAAGGCCAATGTGGTTTTAACTTAAATATAAGGAAGCAATATAGAATACACAGACTTGTATAACTATAAACAAAGAAATTGTAAGAAAACACACTGTAACTCAAAGGATACAGGGATGGCAATATGGCTAAGCAATATGGCTGGCTGCCAAACCTGGTGTTCAACCCTGGTACCCACGTGATGGAAAGAGTACTGACTCCTGAAAGATTTTTTTTCTGACCTGCACATATGTATTATGAGGCCTGAGACCAAGCTCCAGTGTAACCCTGCACACACATTAAATAAGTGTGTGTATGTGTGTGTGTGTGTGTGTGTGTGTGTGTATGTGTATGTTTGTGTGCAATTTAGAAACAGGAATACAGGCAAAGCTGGGTATAATGGTGTACCCCATTATAGAATCCCAGGATTCAGGAAGCAGAGGATTGCTGCAAGGTTGAGGCCTCGCCTGGGCTACATAGTGAGACTCATCAACCCTCCATTTTAAACAACAAACAAATATATGTAAATAATACAAACTGCTGTCAGAAAGCTTTCCTACAGATCTAAGAATGTTATGACCACAGCACAGTTTAATATCAGATATTATGTTAGGGGAATGGGGAGATGGTTCTGAGGATAAAGCAATTGCCAGACAAGCATCTGAGTTGGGATCCTCAGAAGTCACATAAAGCTGGACAAGGCAGCAAGTGTCAGTCATCCCAGGGCTCTGAGGACAAGACAAGGAGACAAGACAATTCCCAGAAGCTTGCAGGCCAGCTGGCATAGCTTGCTCAGTAGCAAACAACTTTGGAAGTCTGACTCTAACAAGGGAGGACTTGACAGTTGACTCCCGAGACTGTCCTCTGACCTCTACAAGCATGCTGTGGTACGCTGTCACCTGCCTGTGTGCGTGTGCGCACACAGGAACACACTAAAAACAGAAGACACTATGTTCAGGGGAAAAGTACAAAAGCCATACCCATTTATGCCTCCAAGAAACTTACACTGACACCATAGGGCAGCCTTGAGCAATACAGCAAAGCAGCTTTGAGCAATACAAAGAGACTACTCTTGGAGCTTCCATCTTGATGAGGGAGAAAACAAGCCAGCCCCATAACTAACTAGGATCATTACACATGGCAGCAAGCACTGTAAAGAAAATAATACAGTATCATATGGTGGAGTGGGAGTGGAGGCGAGGGTTTCATTAGATAAGGTTACCAAGGAACTTCTCCCTGGGAACATTTATGCTGACGTTTGATATTTCAAAAGTTGCTGAGGAGACACTTCTTAACATTTCAAACTTCCATTGATGAAACAAAAGAAAACAACAGCAAGAGATTTTCTTTAACAGGAGTATTATACATGCCTAAGATCCAGAATCAGAAGCACAAGGGATGCTGTATTAAAAACATAAATATGACAAGGCTGTCGCTTCCATCAGTCTTAATTAACTTTGCAATAAAATGAGATTGAATAAAAAGAAATGAGTTATAAATATGTGAAAGGAAGAAATAAAAATAACATTATGATGTGACAGGATTATATAAGGAAGATGTCTAAAACATCAACACAAAATTCATTAAAAATAATAAATATGTTTGGCAAAGTAGCGTAATATAAGATAAAATGACAAAAGTCTGTTGAATTCCCAGTAAGAGTGACACAATGCTAGACAATATAATGAAAAGGGGGGTTCACAATCGTGACAAAATAGTAAGTATGTGGTTATTCACTTAATTTGAGAGAATAGAGGTATATTGAAAGAAAATTATAAAGCAGCAGTGGGACAAGTAAAGGAAGACATGAATAAATGATGCTATTTACCAGGAAGAAATAATGCTGGAGAGAGAAACTGTTATAAAGACACCCGGGTTTGCATATAAATTTAATGGAGCACAAGTGAAAGCCACTGAGAAAAGTTGTACAAGATTTGACAAGGTTTTAGGAAAATTCGTCTGAAAGTAAACAATGCATTTTAAGCCAAATATAAGTAAAAGTTACCAAATCTATATGATATTTGTTTTTAAAATATGCCATTGTATGTATGTGTGTACATATGTGTATGTGTGTATGTGTGTATGCACTTGTAGGTATGTGTGCATACACATATGTATGTATGTGTGTGTACATATGTGGAGTCAGAGGAAAACTCAAGAGAGTCAGTTCTCTCTCACCAGGTGAGTCTTGAGGATAGAACTCAAGCAATCAGACTGGCAGTAGGTCCCTTTACCTGCTGAGTCATCTCATGGAACTGATATTTGCGTTTTAAATGCTGAGGAATGTGCAGGTAGTATAAATCTTTTTACCTTTCACTAAACATATTTGTGATCCAGAAAAGTTTTGACTATGTAATAACCCAATGTACAGTAAAACAGAGAAAACAGAATATTGAAAAAAAGAAAGCATTACCTTAATTATTGCATTACGTTAAGAGTAAAATAGAGACCTATAACTTGAAGTATATAGTGCAACAAATTCCATACAGTTTGAAGACTTACTATTTCCAGCCATCTTTTTACGTTTTATTTTGAGACATGTCTCACTAAATTACCCAGGTATTCCCATGAGCTGGCATCAGAGGGCTGCATCAGATCTGGCATATCACATTTTAATATATTACAGTGATATAAAAGAGAAAAAATAGTTTAAAAATTGCAGCATAAAAACTAAATGCAGAAACATACTTAGATTACAATATCACATGAATTTAGAATGCAAAAAACATGTGCAATCAATATCCAAATGTCAAAATGAAAGTAGCCAAAGGAAATAGATAACTTCAGGAATACATACAATAAACTGTTCTATAGAAAATGGAATTTCTCTAGTAATAAACTATAGAAATGATCCCTGAAAGTATATTTGGATAGGGGGTTTCGGGGTGGGGGAACCAAAAAAGGGTTTGAAATGTAAATAAAGAAAACATCCAATAAAAAAAAATGGAATTTCTACTAAGAAACAGAAAGAGCAGAGAAAAATTAAAAGTTCACTGTTGTTTGGTTGTTTTTCTTCTTCTTTTTCAACCTTTATTTTTATTTTGTGTGTATGAGTGTTAGGCATGCATGTATGTCTGGGCATCACATGCATGCAATTTCCAAAGATGCCACAAGAGGGCAGCAGATGCTTAGTAACTGGAGTTCTGGGTGCTGAGAACTGTATCCAGATCCTCTGGAAGAACAACTAGCATTCTTAGTTGCTGAGCAGCCGTCTCCCCAACCCCGGGCTTTTGTTTTGTATCTTTAAATTTCGTCTACTTTTATTTTTCGTGTGTTTGGGTGTTTTACCTGTTTCTACATCTGTGCACCCTATCTGTGCAATGATCATCAAGGCCACAAGAGGGCACCAGCTATGCTGGAACTAGAGTTACCAATGTTTGTGAGCCGCTATGCAGGTGCTAGGGACGGAATCCAGATCCTCCGAAAAAGCAACAAGTGTTCTTAACAGTCAAGACAGCTTGTTTTGATTTTTTTTTCTTGTTTTGTCTCACATGGGTTAGACTGGCCTCAAGCTCTCGCTTCTACGGCCCCTATCTGTCTCAGGGTTGGCATTACAGGCATGTGACACCCCACTGAGCTCTTTTTAAAATTTCCCTTTCGTTTAGGTGGAGTATCTGTCCCCTACTACCCCCTTAGATGCCAGCGTGTATCTCCCTCTGCCCAGCACACTTACCAGTGTTGGATTTGGAACTGCAGAACTTTTGTGAGTCGGGAGATCCAATCAGATGCCTTGCCCATGTATTAATTGGGTTCGTTGCCTTTTGTGGTTGCATTGTAAGTGTTCTTTATATAATCCAGATACTGGGTCCTTATCAAATTTATGACTTGCAGGCATTTTCTTCCATCCTGTGAACTGCCCTGTCCATTTCTTGACTGTGTCCTTTACAAAATGAAGACTTGGTCAAGTCCTTTGTATCTACACTGATGCCTTTCTATATAGTTCAGATCCTAATTAAATAAATTTTGGCAATGGAACACATTAAAAGGGAAAGAATACAGTAGAGACGGGGAACAAAAACCTAGCATTTGTATCATCTATATTGCATTAGATGTTGTTTAGTCTTGGCCTGTTCCTGAGCCACAAACCAGAGTTGCGGCTCTCAAGATGGAGCCTTTATTTAATCACACCCATTCATTCAAAAAAATATACCCTGGTTATTATACGATGGTAAACATTTTGCCAGGGACTTGGGCTGCAAAAATGAAAGAAGACAGTTCTTACCCTCAGGGCGCTGACAAAGTAGGAAAAGAAGAAATTTCATAGGAGCCGTCACCTGGGGCAGATGCAGAATGTCAGCTTTCTGACAGCAGGAAGCGAGATGAGATGTACGGGCATAAGGGTGAGCTCAGATTACAGCACATCTGTTTGGGGTCGTCCAAATGCTGCTTTGGCTGAAGACATTTTAAACCATGGGGAACAAACAGTAACCACTAAATCAAGAAGAAAACCATAGCCAATAAGTAAACAACAGTTGAAGAAATGTTGAAACAGGAGGGGGAACGTCCTAGATGCCTTGCCTACATTCAAACAAGGCAGGGATTTTTTTTTTCTTCCTGATATATTCACTCTCCCTTTCTGTCTGCATGTCAGAATTAATCCATCGAGGTGTGCCAATTATGCTCCTTGTTTACTGATTGACTCGTTCATTTACTATTGTTATTTTTAAGACAGGGTCTCCTGTAACTCAGGATGGTCTTCAAGTCACTGCGTGCCTGAGAATGGCCTCAAAGTGCTGATCCTCCTGCCTCTGCCTCCCAAGTGCTGGGATTATAGGCATCTAACTCTGGGCCTGGCTTCTGTTTTTCGGGGTTTTTTTTTTTTTGTTGTTGTTGTTGTTTTTTAATTTATCCCTGTTACTAACTGAGTCTCCATGTTAAACATTTCTAACAGCTAATGGGCTACATGGATCAGGTGCTGGTAGATGGAGAGAGAGAAAGAGAGAGAGAGAGAGAGGAGAGAGAAGAGGAGAGAGAGAGAGAGAGAGAAAGAGAGAGAACCATCAGTAAAATAGATATGCTTCCTGCCACAGTAGTCTGTGAAGAGACTGTGTGTGTGTGTGTGTGTGTGTGTGTGTGTGTGTGTGTGTGTCTAGTCTGAACTTGGAGGTCCTTTGGAATAGGAGAGAATGTGACACCCAAGCTAAAAACTGAAAACTGACTAGGAGTCATTCGGTTAAAGGCAGGAGCTGACTGGAAGGAATTCCAGACAGCCACTAAAGATAAAAGAGATAAAGCCTTTGGAGAAAAGAAAGCCTCCATCACCCAGGACTACAGGGCAAAGTAAACCCTTAAATTGTTTTTGTCAGGTATTTTGCCATGGTGATGACAAAAGTAACTAATGCATTGGTGGTGCACATCTGTAATCCTAGCTCTCAGTAAATGGAAGTAGTAAGGGGTAAAGTTCAAAGTCATGCTCAGCTACACAGCAGAGCCAACCACCTGCATTGCTCATTCATGCAAATTAGAAGAGGTGCTCTCTCCGAGCACAGGTTTGCAGGACAATTTGGAGATCCTATTGCCCCTCCTGGCCAAACACCTTGTTTAAGGCACTAGCAGTACAACTGTATATGGCTGTCCTGCTAGCAAGGAAGAAATCCAGACTATAGAAATACGAGGTCAGAAGACATTTACAGTGTGTGCACCAAGAGGGGTAAAGAATACTAGGCACAGTGTGTAGAAACTAAAGTTAGCTTGCTTTGAGGGCTGCATAGGGCTTTCACACATGGAGATGGGTATAGATGGTGGGCAGAAAGTAGAACATTCTAGGTAGAAGGGGTAATGGCTTGAAGGTGGGAGATAAAAGTACAAATCAAGTAGGTGCCAAGGAAGCAGCACCTACTGTAAAAAGGTTCCTCTTGGCTGTCCTTACACACACTCATGCACGTATGTGCACACAATCACACACACACACACACACACACATACACACACATTTACTTACAGTTTTATCTTTGATTTGAGTGTAGTTTGTTTCCCAAGTGTTCACACCTTGGAAACTTGTTCTTGGGTGTTGCTAAGCAGTGGTGCTTGGCACTTGGAGAGGTGGAGCCTCCTAAGAGGTCACTGGAGGAATTGCACCTGGGATGGATTAAAATAGTATTTTTGTTGTTTTTGTTGTTGTTTTTCTAAAACCCAATAGACTCCCTTTAACCACAGCAAACAGCATAACAAACTAGAGTAGAGAGTAGCAATGAAACAAACAATATGTTCTTACTGAGTTCACTGAACTGAAAATCATAAATATATCTTTCAGAGTACAGAGAGCAAGATTATCAGTTTGTATTTACAAAGTTTACTCTCACTTTGGTAATAGGGATGGACAATAACTAATTTTCTAAGAGATGTTGAAGTCTTTCATCCACTTGGATTTGAGCTTTGTGCAGAATGATAAGTATAGATTAAGTTGCATTCTTCTATGTGCATTTGTCCAGTTTGACCAGCACCATTTGTTGAAGATGGTGTCTTTTTTTCCTTGTGTTGACCAGACTGGCCTTGAACTCACAGAGATCTACCTACCTTTTCCTCTCAAACACTGGGATTAAAGACATGCATTACCAGATCCAGTTAAACAAACTTTTTTTTTATTTCTTCATGTTATCTAGTCTCATTGTTCACATTCATTGTTAAACTTGGCATCATTTAAATCACCTAGGGATGGGCTTCTGGCCACGCCTGTGCAGAATTATCCACATTAGGTTAACTGCTAGATGTGGGTGGCATTATTCCATGGTCTGGAGTCCTGAAGTGAATAAAAACAGAGAAACTGAACTGAATCCTAGCTAGCATTTATCACTTTCTGCTTCCTAAGTGAGGAAGAAATGTTATCAGCAGCCTCATGCTCCTGTTGCCAGGCGCCTTCCTTCCCCATGGTGAACGCCCCCCCAAACCGTAAGTCAAAATTATTCCTTGAGTTACTTAGATAACTTTGGTCAGGCATTTTGTCCCAGCAATATATGAAATAACTAATGAACCTAGCTGCAGTTATCTTGTTCTCATAACATAAACAAAACAAACAAACCAATTTAAAAAATACTGGGAAGACTGGGGATATGGGTTAGTGGTAATGGCACTCAGTATGCAAGTCTGACCATTTGGATTTGATGTCTGAAACCCACATGGTGGAGGGAGAGAAGCAACTCCAGCCAGTTAACCTCTACCTCCACTCTCATGCCATAAAACCCTCTTCAGATCTTCATGAATAGCAGGTACACATGTGGTGCTCATACGTGGGTGCAGTCACCTACAGATACACAAAAATAAAATAAATGCATCTTTGGGGGAAAAAAGTAAACCAAACCCAATGAAACAACATAATATGAAATTGTAAGGATTTCAAAGATTTGGTCTTGACTGCTAGGCTGTAAACCCTCATAGGACTGGGGAGATGGAAGTCAACTGGAGACAATGGATTCCAGTGGTAGAAAATGTCAACCAGAACTTGGGCCTCCAAGGTAATTAAAATAGACTGAAGAATGTCAGAACTAAATATAGGAAAATCAATATTTTTTTAACCAAATCGTATCAAAAGAGCTAATTATTTTTTTAAAAATCTGAGTCAATTTATAACACAGAGAAAAGCTACAACTAGTCTCTAGTTAGACCAGTGAAGACAATTGAACTTGACCTCAAGCATGTTTGCTAATTATATCTATGAAAAGCATTGTCTTGGAAGTCAGTCTTAATGAGGACCCTGAGAGTTGCTGTTCTAGCAGCCAGAAATTCTACCTAGGTTCCCAGTGATTGTTTTTCTAATGAAGAGATGATGTAAAACATACCTTTTAGTTACTTGGTTGCTATTTTTGGAAAAATCCACTGTGTCCATTGCTCTATAAACAATCTCCCATGAAATACAAAAGCTTTCCCTGTTTTTAGGGAAAAAATTGTGGCAGGCTCACAAACAGTAAGGGCTTGCTCCAACATTACTCTGGCTAGTAAAAGGCAAGCTTTGATTCAAACTTTCCACTGTCCCAGTGGAAGGTAGCTGGGGTTGTTTGCTTCTTTGTTTGTTTGTTTGGCAAAGTCTCTCAATGTAGCTATAGTTGGCCGGGAACTTGGTCTGTAGATCAGGCTGCCCTTGAACTTGTCGTGATCCTCCTGCTTCTGCCTCCCAAGTTCTGGCATTATGGACATGCATCATCATGCCAGGCCCGAACAGTTACTGAAAGCTCAATAGAACTATGCAGCAGACCAAAGTCCACCTTGAAGAGCCAATGAGTTTGTTATGATTCACGTACAGGAGTATGGAAGACTCAGTAGATAGCTGCACCACTTAACAAGTCCCCGAAAAAAATTCTAGGCAGGCAGTTTAGCTGGCAGTTTCCCTAGGAGTGGTTCCTACTTTTATAATTTTGGAGCAGCCTTAGAAATCTTATAAGGTTGGGGAATTTCCTGAATGATATGAGTTGTTTAATGTCCTGAGTTTGTAAGTTCTGTTTACTTGAGTCTTAAGGGTGGAATAGTTCAATTTGGAAGAAATTTCTGTTCAACAATTCTTTCTTTTCCTCTGATCACTGCTTAATATAAATATATTTGTGGAGATGGGGAGGCAAAAGAGGGGGGAAATAACTGATATGCCATAGGTATATCAGCTAGCAAGCAAAATAGTAGAGAGAAGCTGGATTTTCCTTTTGTTGGTTGAACGACTGTTCCTACACACCTGCCATTTGACTGTGAGTATCTGCTCCCACCCCACAAGCACTTGCCAGTATTTGTGGAGCTATGCATTTGGAATATGTCCCTAAATTTCTGAAGGGCAGATACTAGATCTTATAGTTTCTCACAGTTCTCAAAATGGTTATGCATTCTTTAAAGTCATTCCGCTGATGTTTCTTAAATAAATTCTATGTCTCAGACATTGTGATAAGGGCCAGGACAACGACGAGGAATAAGCTGAATACAGTCCAGTCTTCAGGTAACCTTCGAGTAAACAAATGATAACCTATCTCATGTTAGTTACAGGGTTTGTCTTATGTGCCTTGCTTACTGGGTTTGCTATTTATTAAGCTATTTATATGTCAGATTGATGTGTGCAATAATGAAGATAATTTTCAAAACAACCCCAGGAACTGGATTCTGTCAGCATTTCCTTTTACAAATGAAAAGACTTCAAGGTACAAAATGATGACATAACTTCGCCAATGTCATACAGATAGTAAAAGAAAATGCCAAGACTAAAGAACTCTTTAAATGACTCTGGGCCACTATTTCACCCTGAATATAATGGTTCACCCTATGTGTTGGATGAACAATAACACTCAACAGAAATAGGACCTCTTTATTGCTTATCACAGACTTGAGACAGAATCATTGGTAAAGGGAATCCCGGTTGAAGACTGACCTGCACCACAGCAAGGCAACAATGTTAATATTTCTACCTTTGTAGCTGTAGGATGCAAACAGTGGAAGAAAGACAAGGCAGGTGTGGTGGCACAGGCCAGTAATTCTGATTCTCAGGAAGCAGAGGCCAGAGAATCATGAGTTCTGAAACAGCCTAGATTACTCATTGAGAGCCTATTTAAAACCCAAACAAAACATGGGGGCTGAAGACATAGCTTAGGTGAAATGTACCTGCTGCTCTTGCAGGAGATCTGACTTCTAGGACCTGAGTTCCATTCTCAGCCTCTGTGTCAAGTGGCTCACTAAAACAAATCAAAATACCATGAAAGACAAAAGTGATGAAGACATGAAAAAAATTGCTCCCTCTCCTGTCCACACTGGTCTATCAGCAGAAACCCATTATCAAACCCAAGGCTTGGATTTCTGTTAATGTCATCATACAAATCTTTTGAATACACTCCAAACCCGAATCTGGTCCCAGGAGAAAGGCCTTTTGAAAATGGAATGGATGCGGCTTGTTAGTTCTCTTAGCACAGATCCATAGCCCCATAAACATGGGCAAGTATTTGACAGAAATGTGATTTCTGGTGTGTATCACAGTGAAATTGAGACCACTGAAACATGTACAAAGAAAACAAATTCTCAACTTACTTTAATTACTGAGACTTGATTCTGAGTTGGCTAAGACAGAAAGAACCACATACTATTTTCCATAGTCAATCCATTGTAAAAAAAAAAGAATCTCTCAGATTTTTTCCAATAAAAATGATTATTTGGAATGAGTAAAAGTCACATTGAAATCAGGCAAATGCTTGAGGTCTTTTTTTTTTTTTTAAATCTCCCATTATTGTCCTGTAATAATACTGTGTGGGTCTTCGAGTGCAAATGAACCTTACCTTGGGTGGCCTTAACCCAGAGAAGAATCAGGGCTTCAGAAACACTCAATGACCACCCAAGTTACGCCAAGTCAGTGACTTCCAGGTCTCACCATCTTGAGGAGCAAAGACAGTGGGACAGCAGACAAAGCTTTAGTGTGGGGAAAACAGCTCTCTACAAAGGACAGGGCTTGAGAACTACTTGTGGGCCTTGAGTTTGGAGGCTTCTCTTTGGATGAACTAAATGGATTTGGGGACTCTGGTTGGGTGGAAGATGGGGATAACACAGGTAGATGAAGGGGTTCTCGAATCCGACTGAGAGACTTGAAAGGGGGAGATGATAGAAGGAAATAGTGAGAAAAGAAACGGCTGGAGGTCCCCCATTGTCTTGGTAAGTAGAGTGTCTCCAAATGCACAGCTTCTGAGCTAAACTTAGAAAAAAGGAAAGTTATTACACAGAAGCTGTGTTCTCAAGGCCCAGCCCAGCACTCACCTGCAGGAGAGCTCCTTAGCCATTTACAGTATTGGGATAAACCCACAATTTTTTTTTTATATCTAATTTCTGGATTCAGTGCTGAGAGAGAGTTCATTGGATAGCTAGTTTAGTTCTGCTAGTTTGCAGATGTCTTCTTCTGAGACAAGCGTATAGCCTCTGCCTGCCTGCAGCCCATTGACAATCAGCTCTGCCAATTTGTAAAGGTTGTTCTTCTCCAGGGGCCTCTTACCCTTACCTACCTATCTAAACCAGAAACTACCTTATTCCTGTCTCTTCAATATTAAAGACTGTATAAAACAACAAATATTTCCACCAGATCCCAGACTTTGTTTGTTTGTTTGTTTGTTTGTTTGAGACAGAGTCTCTATTTGTAGCTCTTGCTGACCTGAACACCCTATGGCCTCAAACTCGAAGCAATCCACCTGCTTCTGCCGCCTGAATGCTGGATTAAACATGTTCATCACCACACCTGGCCATAACTTTAACTTTTAGAATTACACTTATTTATTCATTTTTACTCATTTATTCATTTTTTGTGTCTCTGTGTGGGCATTCGTGTGAAGGCATAAGTGTCATGGTGGGAGTGTAGTGGTCAGAGAACGACATGCAGGGGAGTCAGTTCTCTCCTGCCACACTGTGGGATTTAGGAGATTAAACTGAGTTCATCAGCCTTGATAGCAAGTGCCTTTAACAGTTAGGTCATCTCTTGAGCCACCCCATCCCAACCAATATCTTGAATGGATACTCCCCTTTCAACCCTACCTATATATATCCAAGTTCTCCCTAACTGCATTAACAGTGGAAATGCAATGAGCCATCTTGTTTCTATCACGTTGACATCTTACCATAAGTATTTTTGATGGTATTACATCATTTTCTTAATTACCTCTTTAAATTTTTCTCTGATAGCATGGTCTGCTTATCAGAGGGACCATAGTAGAGTAAACTATTCCTTATAAATGTGTTATTTTCCAATGCTATTTAATAATAGAGCAAAAACACCTATTTATAGAGAGACTTTTCCCCCTATTTTGGGGTATTCCCTCTCAATAACATCCTCAATGTGGAATTACTGGGTAAAAGCATGTGAAATCTTTGAAAAGCATTCCAACCAGGGCTGAGCATTGTGGTGCACACAGGAAATCCCTGCACTTGGGAGGTGCAGGCAGGAGGATTAGAATTTCAAGATCATTCCCAACTCCTTGAGAACCTGCTTCAAAACAGGCAAATTACAAGACAGAGCAAAGCTCCCAGATAAAAAAGGATACTGCCAAATGGGATTGTGTGGGACACACCATGCATTGATTCCTTTTAGATGTAGCTTGAACTGTCCTTCTTTCTGCTACCTGTACAGTTAGCATCACTGACTATACTGTTATTGGTGGATGATCTCTACCATGTTTGCACTCTGTTTATGGGATGCCCAGTGTGACATTTAAGCCAAAACTTTCCTGCCTGTAAAGGGGGCATGGGATAATCACATCTAACTTTTAATGATGCTACAAGGATGAAAGGAGATGACGCACCATAGTCCTTAGTCTGGTGTCCAGCACTTGGCCAGGGCTTAAGAAACAGAAGCCATTTTTATTGTTACACTGCTCTGCAGTCATATGTTTGTTTACCTGACCACTCGACTGTGAGCTTTGGTGGGAACAAGTCATGTTTTAGCCATCTTTGTGTCCCTTGTATGTGGCAGAGTGCCTGCCACACATTAAGCATTCCATTACTCATAATTTTAAAGTTTTTATTTATTTATGTGTGTGTATGTGTACGTGTGTGTGTGTGTGTGTGTGCGCGCGCGCATGCACATAGGAGCATGTTAGAGAACAACTTGGCGTGAGTTCTCATCCTCTAATGTGAAGCTTGGCGGCAGGTACTTGGAGGGTTCATGAACTTGCCCCACTTCCTGTGTGTGGATGAAATATGTGATCAGTCAGCTTCCTGTCCCTTTTGCCAAGCCTTACCTTCTCCAACGTGAAGGACTCTATCCCTCTGGAATCATAAGCTAAAACCAACCCTTTGGTACCTTTCTTTTGACATAGTATTTTATCACTGCAGCAGAAAAGTTAACTAATACAATGCTTTTACTTTACAGTGGTTTATTATGTGATCCATTAATTAACCTCAACAAACCCAAATCGTTCTGTAGTTTTCACAAAGTGAATACCTAGTCTGTGGGTCAAGGCATTATTCAAACTGCAGTTTGTTCAAACTGCAAAATAATCAGTAATTGTTCTGGTGGCTTTATATACAGCAAGAAAGATATAGAGCAGGATGACATGCCTTTACCGGGCATCTGCTGAACACCATGTCTATCTGGATAGTGTGCTGAGAATGGGACCATGCCAGGAGGTCCAGCCTCAGGTACTTCATATGGTTGGGTCTAGCTTTTAGCATGGAGTTAAGGAAGCCTATCTCCTTCCTTTCCCTCTCTCCCTTTACCTAATTCACTCCAGGCACACACCTTTTGTGAGCTTGCTCTGTGGAATGAATGTCTGTGATCTCTGATTTAAGTTCAGTAGAGTAGAAGCAATAATTGGGAGAGAAAGGTTTAACAACCCTCCCTGGCCCAGTAACCAGCTTTTAGCTATAACCAAGAAGACGAGATGATTAATCTGACCTCCATCAGCACAGAGAGGTATCTCCTTGTTTCTGTTCTGGGGAATCTGTAGAATGTTGAATTAGAAAGCCATATTGGGATGGCATTGGGTCTGCCTTTATCCACGGTGTGAGGCAGATGGCTTAGTTTTACTGATTTAAGATTCTTTCCCTAGGACTAAGGCAGTTTGGAGGCTACTTGCTGACTCCATTGGTGACCCACATGATTTACACAAGTTTTTTCCCCCTCATTAGGCTCAATTTCCTCACCTGCAGAAGTGTTGGTCTGAAAGACATGAGTCTCAGCTTAAGTGCAGCCTATGGTTATGGATTTGCTCTAGCTAGCCTATTTAATTTCATTTTGTTCCTCCAAGGAATTCCTTAAAGATCCTAGACTTTATCCATAGAACCCCATGCATATAGAGAGTCTGTGAGTAGGCGTGAAACTGTCTAGGGAAACAAATGGGACTAATGAGAGTGTGTGTGTGGGGGGGGGGGTGACAGGGAAGGGGTAGGAGGATGGAGGAATATGCTTCACCTACCATTTATATTTGCATAAAGATACCTTTATGTGACACAATACCATGTACAATGAATATGTTCTAGTACAAAAGAAAAACCATTGGAAAGGCTGAATGTCACATAGGAAGAAAGCATTTTCTATGACTGAGCTATTCCCTTAATAGTGCTGTTGTTTCCTTCCTAAAGGGGAGGTGTAGTGTATGTGTAATGTCTTACAAGTTAATTCTGTCTGACTACCATTTTCATCAGAAAGTGAAAGGCTCATTTGTTGTCCCAGCAGTGGTCCAGTTTGCTCCTAAAAGTCCAGACCTGACTGCCCAGCCTTACATGTGACCAACATGACCCTAATATAGCCAACCTGTCAACTAATTTGGTCCTCAGGTGCATCCTTCAGTGTAAAACTAGAAGCACTGGGGGAAGGAGAAAATGTAGGACCACAAGGCTGAATTTTCCCACTCTTTGGCTAGAAATGAAAAGATGACAATGTGTTCACCCTGAATTGGTGGGAAACTAGATGGTGGCTACCTTGTGGAGCCAGACAGAGAATTCCTGGAGCCAGAAAGCAACCCAAATGCTTGCAGAGCTGGATGAGTTCTCTAGAACTACAAGTAAAGGACAGCAGCTGAAAACTCCTACTTAGAAGTACAAGTGTTGCTTGCTTGTATTTCTCCATAAATTATTTCATTTGTGCACTTTCTTTGGTGTAAAGAGGAAAAAAAGAAAACCTCAGTCTACTTCAGTGATATTGAGAGTAATCCTCAGAAAATATGCTCTGTCCACCCTAGGACTAGGCAATTAAGGAGGAACCCATGGGGTTCTGATGAAAGCTCTCAAAGGAAAGCAACCCAACGGCCCTAAATAAACCCACTGGGACAGCCCTGCTTTGCTTCACAGTGGACCAACTCGAAGCCTCCTATGCTTGTCCTTAATGCTGGAGAAAGCGGTGTTGTGTTTTTGTGAAGTCTCCCTGTCTTCCTGCCTTCTCTAACTACAAAGTCCTTTGTGAAGCCAAGGGCACCGTTAGCTTCCTGTATGGAGTCAGACTTCCATAACTAAGCCTCTCTCTCTCTCTCTCTCTCTCTCTCTCTCTCTCTCTCTCTCTCTCTCTCTCTTATTTATGAGCATGGCTATATTTCTTTCAACAAATATTCCTCACCTTTAAATAATTTTGCCCTACCAATTCAAGCATTTCAGGTGTGTTTCCTATTTTCTTTCTTCCTGTCTACCAACCTCCCCCAACACATTCCCAGGCCTTGCCACCATGTAAACCTGTAATTTTTTTATGCCACTATCCGTATTGGTTTATAAAACAGAGGTATGCAACATGCTGGAAAGAAAAATGGCACCTGTCAAATACCAAACCCTATGAAATGCCTGTGGAATTTCACTTTTCACCTAGTAAATATCCAATTATTTTCCAGAATAGCTCTTTCCAGAATTCAAATCTGTTTCCATTAATATTAAAAGTTTAGAGGTCTGGGAGAACAGGAAGGGGCTGATTAAAAGCAGATGGGGCTCATTATCTGGTTAATGACAATCCAGTATTTCCCACCCCCCTGGTTTACTGGTGTCCCCCAGCAGCACAGTGCTGCCTGAGAAAAGGTTATCCGTACACTTCTACAAACAGACTTATCCTGTAACACCTCAAGGGCACAGCTCTCCTTTAGAGGGTTTGGAACCGGTATCATTGTGTAATCTATTTCATGCCATTTCAGCCAAGAACAAAAATATCTTCCAAACTACTTCCGCTCACTGTCTTACAAAAAAATAGACGTCCACTGTGCAGTTAGAATTAGGCTCAGCTTGAATATTGATCATAGGATATTAAGGTTCAAAAGTGCTTAGGCTGGAGATATGGCCTGGTTGGGTGTGCTTAAAGCCCCAGGTTTGATTCCCAGCACAGAATTTCCGGAGACAGGCAAGAGGATTAGAAGGTCAGGGTCATCCTCTGCTACATAGGATTCTAGTCCCACCTGGCATGCACAAGATTCTGTCTCAAAAAGTAAGCAAACAATAAACAATGGGAACTGCTCCGTCAAGAGTTCCTGTTTCTTTAGTAGGTAGAGAAACAGGCCTAGAGAGGGGAAGCGGTTTGCTGAACTGCACTGCTGGGTAACAGTGGAGCTGGGACAGAGACACACTCTGCTGGGCATTGCTGGCATGTGGGGAAAGTGCCGAAAGCACATTAATTGAATGAGTTGTAGTCATCTCTTCATATACTGCATCTCCATGGGCCACATGGTAATGGCTCATCTTTCACTGCTCCCTTGAGGCCTGACTCAAAGTCAAAGCCAAAATGGACATTTTAATACAAAGCACATTAGAAAGGGAGAAGGCTGAATGAGGTGTTGTCTCAGGCTGCTGGCTGCCTGGCTGGCAGGCTTTGCTTTAGGCCTCCTGGGGCTGCTCATTCATGTGCTAAGGGAAAAAGCTGACCTCTGACTTTGGCAGTGGCCCCTCCTTTTGGACTCTAACTCTGGCCAAGGAGGTCAAGGATGACAAGAAGTGTCATGTGGTATGTTCCCAAGAATTGAAGAGATTGAAGGTCCTTCAAAGTGAGGGGCCCACAGCAAGTCTTGTGGGGGGGGGGGAAGAGGGGGAAAGGCATATGTTTTCAACATAGTTTTAAAATGTATTCAGACGTGGCAAGATTGTTCAGTAGGTAAAGGGGCTTGCCGCGCTAAGTCCAAGCTCAGTCCCTAGAATCCACATAATAGAAGGAAAGCCCAGACTTGTGCAAGTTGCCCTGTGACCTCTGCATGTGTGTGGAGTTTAAGAACAGTTTGAGCTTTATAGTGAGTACTCAACTAGTCAAACTACCTAAGACTTTGTATGGAAAAAAAAAGAGAATAAAGTGAGGTGTGGTGTAAGTATATAATGACATGCTGCCTTTCTTGTCTTCTCTCTCTACATCTTCCTCTGGTTATGTCTTATCTTTATGTGTATGTGACTGATGTGTGAGTGTTTGTGCATATGAAATAAAATCTTTGGAGCTATTAAATCATGATAATCCATTTCTCTTACCCTCAGCCCCTGGAAACCCCCATTCTCCTTCTGTCTCTGTGAATTTGTATATCAATCAATCGAATCACACATTATCTGTCCTTCTGAGCCCGACTTGTTTTACTTAATATAACATTGAGGTTCACCCATGATATGGCACATGTCAGAAGTGTATTCCTTGTCAAAGCTAAATAATATCTCATTATATTCTATACCATGCATTGTTTATCTTTACGCATCAATGGATACCTGATTCCTTCTACCCCTGGGTTATTGTGAATAATGTGAATGATCTATCCCACATTCTTATCTAAATTCTTTTCAGTAAACATCCAGAAATGGAATTTGCTGCATCAAATAGCTATTCTATTTAAAATATTTTGAGGAGCCACAAATTGCATTTCAGAATGGCTGTACCAATTTACATTCCAACCACCAAAGCATGAGGTTTCCATGTCCTGCACACCCTTGCCACTACTTGCTGCTTTCTGTTTGCACATCTGTACCCATGCTCATGGATGTAAAGTAGTGTCTCCTTGTGATATGGGTCGTTGGATCATATAGTTTTACTTTCATAGCAATTACTCTAGTGTCCTTTTGGTGTTTCATGCCCTCTGACATTGTGACGAAATACTTGAGAAAAACAACAACAAGAAGGATTGATTTTGGCTGTTTTAGTCCATGTCTGTCTCCATAATGTTAGGTCTGAGATAAAGCAACATAGGTGGGAGTATGTTAAACAGAGGGGACTGGGGAGCAACATATAGTTCTCACACAGCACGCTCCCACCAAGACCACTTCTTTCACAAGATCCTATCTCTGAGGCTTCTATGGCTTATTAAGAGTTCATCAAATAGTGAAGCAACCAATGAGTTATTCTACTGAGTGGGTTGGAGCCTTCAATATGCATAAATCCCCCACAGCCTAGGAGCTAGCAACCAAGCCTTTTTAACTCATGCCCTTTTAGGGAGATTTTAGATCCAAATCAGAACACTTTTCCTCCTAGACTTCCCTGCAGACACATTATTGTACACAGTTGGAAGGATGCCATTAGTGAGGCAGTGCTTGAGGAATGCAACAGCTCCCTCTACTGTCTCCAGTCACACTTCTAGTACAGTCTCCTCGGGTGAATGAGCTAACATTTCCCTAGTTTCTTTTACTATACCACAACATTTCCATAGTCTCTACTATTGCTTCCCTACCTCTCTGACAAAAACAGCACTAGTCATTCTGCTTCCAGCCACCAGATGGTTACCCGAAAGACATGTCTGGATTGGGATTTCGGAGCTCACAGCAGCCTAAGGAGACTTATAAAGAGCAAGTGGGAAGCCCTCTATAGAAATACCTGGCACCTCTTGCTAACCATTGCCTCAAAATAAGTTGCATCTTGGCTCTTAAAGGATTCTGTTTCTTTATTTGTTGCTCAAGATAATTCCTATAATAGAGAGAGCTGGGGATGGAGCTCTATTTACAGAGTATTTTCCTAGTATGCACAAAGCCCTGGTTTCCATCCCCAGAACAAGATAGAGTTGCGGTGGCATGCACCTGCGCTTGAGAGGGGGAGGCATAGGGATCAGGGTTTGAAAGGTCATCCTCAGCTACCTAGCTAGTTCAAAGACAGCTTGGGACACATGAGATGCTGTAGAGGAATCCAGTTTTCATGTGTCCACTCAGACAACTGCAATAATGATTCCTGAAGAGATCAAGTAACAATGAGTCAAAGGGGACAATACACAGTAGCATCCATTTGTTGGGCTGTGGGACAATCAGTAGGCTAAGGTCACTATTTCTCCTTCACTTTGAAAGCCTCACACTTTGTCAATGAAATAAAACACTAGAAAGAGAACATTACAAAGCCCAGCAATAGCAGAGGGCCCATTGAGAGCTTTGTCCCCTGCCTTTAGCCTCAACTTTATCCATCTCATTATGTGATAAAATAACCCCATTATACACGGCCTTCTTCCTTAGGCAAGCCTGTTCCTTCACTCCCTTCCAACACCCTATAGCAATGTGCACACATCCACACACTCGCCTGCACCTCAGTCTTGCACACACAGAATGGCGTCCTCCTAGGCTCAGGCTGGCATAAGCAAATCTCACAGACATGGTGGCTTTAACAGTACACATTTATTTTCTTTCTCTTCTGGAGCTGATAAGTCCAACATCAAGTTTCCAGTAGGGTTGATGGCTGCTGAGAGCCTAGTTTCTGCCTTGCAGATATCTACCTTTTTGCTATCCTGTGAGTGGCCCCAGGCAGTTTCCTCTTTGTCTTTTGTAAAGGCAAATCCTACCATATCTGAGAACTCCACTTAGAATCAAGCAGCACAGTCATATTAGAGAATAAGACCTCAACACAGACATTTTGCAACAGGAATAGAATATAATTCAGCCCAAAGCATTTGTTAAGGAGAAGTATGGCCATGGGGCTGGAAAAATGACACAAATGATCAAGAGCATTGTCTGCTCTTCTAGAGAACCCAGGATTGATTCCCAGAACCCATATAAGGTCTTGCAACCATCCAGAACTTCAGTTCCAGGAAATCTGATTGATGCCTTCTTCTAGACTCCACCGGCACCCGGCATGCAAGTAGTTCATAGATATACATGTAGGCCAAATGCCCATACAAATAAAATAAAATGATAATAAAATAATGGGGAGAGAAACAATCAAGGCTGGATGTTGTGGTGCACATGGGCATTTGAAACATGAAAGTCAGAGGATCAAGAGCGAAAAGCCATCTTCATGGCCTGGGCTACATGAAACTTTGTCTCATAAAACAATCCCACCAAATCAAAATTTTTAAAAGAGAGAGGAAAAAGTACGTCCAGACAGGAGTTTGGAAAGTTGAAGATTTTGTTTAAGAAAGTACTGCAATGGGAGGAGTTTCAGTACAAAACTTGTCTCATTTTTGTGTTTTGGTTTGGTTTTGTTTGTTTGAGACAGGGTTTGTTGTATCCTATGCTGGCCTCAAACTCATATGTAGCTAAAGATGACCTTAAACTCCTGATCCTCTTTTCTCCACCTCCTAAGTACTTGGATTATAGGCATTTTTCATCATACCAGACTTTGGTGGGTCAGGGGATTTAGATAGATTCTCACTCTGTAGCCCAGGCTGACTTGGAACTCAGTATGTAGAATAAGCTGACATCAAACTTGCAGTGGCCTTCTCTCTCAGCCTCCTGAGTGCAGATATTAATGATGTGTCACCTGGCTTACTCTCCAATCTAATTAAAGATCTATATTTAGAGCTAGGAGCATTGTGGAGGGGCCACCATCTAGTGAAATTACCAGAAGAAGATATCAAAGGTAGGGAGAGTTCTTGGTATTCTACTGTAGCAAAATTCCCATTAAAAACAGACCAGGGAGATCAGAGATCAAGACTGGGAGATTCTCCCTAAACTGACATCTAGTGATTCTGCTAAAACCGAAGGCATCAACAATGGATATAGGAAAATGACCCCATGAGAAAGAGGATTTAGAGAACCTGTTTAAAGTACAGTTAAGGAAATTTTTAATCCGAGAGACCCATCCACCAGATTCAACTGGGAGTTTGAGGCCAGCCTAGGATACAACAGACACTGCCTCAAAACAAAACAAAACACCAGAATCTGTGTGTTTATCTCTAACTGTGCCAAAGCCTTCATTCAGTCCAGCAGCAGCTCCAAAGTCTAAATCTAAAACTTCCCTGAAATATTATCTGAGTCAAACAAAGGGCAGGCACTAGTTAAGATTCATCTTCAAGCTAGATTCCTTCCCAGCCATAAACTGAACAAACCGGACCATTCATGTGTTTCCAAAGTACAAGTGTGGCAAGCAGAGGATAGACATTCTAATAGCAAGAGTGAAAATCCGAATGGGGGAAGAGTGATGGGCTTCCAATTACTCCTAAATTGAGCAGATGCCATTAGATCTTAGGGCATGAGGATTACAATCTTTGGTTCAATTTTGTGTCCTTCAGGCTCTATTGGGTGACAGTCATTCAGGGAAACCTCTGCCCTCTCAGTTCCCTGCAAGGGTCCTACCTACACAACTCACTGTATGTGCTGCTTTGCCTATGATGTTCTGGGTAGTGTCCTGGCTCTGGTACTGGAAACACACATACTTCTTTGAAGCTGAAGAGGAAACAGTCTTGTCTCCTGGGTGTGTAGTAGGACTGTGAACCCTGGCTATCACTGAATTGCTCTCTTGCATCGTTAGAAAATTTAGCTGCTGAATAGCTCTATACCTTAGTCTTGAGACCAGTGCACTCCAAAGCTGTTCTTTGTTCCATCCAGCTTCCTTCATCCTCTTTAGTACAAACTGGCATTATCTTTGAGGGTATCACCCACTTTTATTCCCAACTTTTTGATAAAATGACAGATTAAAACTGTGATTCCCATACATAATCATTTGAGCAAGTTGTTTACTAAGATCTTCCTATCCTCTCTACAGTAAGCATTCACCCCCCATGGTTTCTTACAAGTATGGATAAACTATGAGTTTTTCAAAACTCTCTTCTGTTTTTCCTTTTTGCCTTTGCCCTCTTCCTCTCCCTCTCTGACCTATTCTCTCCCCTCCTACCTCTCTCCCTTCCAGTGTTCCTTCACCTACCCTCCTCCTCCTCCTCCTCCCTTTCCAAATTTTGAGACAGGTCTCACTGTAGCTGTTCTGGAACTCACTGTAAACAAGACAGGCCTTGAACTTGTAGAGCTAGGTGATTCTCCTACCCCTGCCTCCCAGTTGGTAAGATTATAGACATGTACCACTATATCTGAGTACCTGGCTGTACGTCATTTACTTCTTCTTGCATTTTCTCACATAAACAGGAGAGAGCAAGCTTACTCCTTAATCCTTTGCTTAGAAATCTCCACAATAGCCAGGTGTGGTGGCACCCACCTTTAGGAGGCAGAAACAGGCAGATCTCTGTAAGTTCAAAGCCTCAAGGCCAGACTGGTCTACAGAGAACGTTCCTGAACAACCAAGACTGTTTTACAGAAAAACCCTGAATTTAATAACAAAACAAACAAACAAAAATGACAGAAAGGAAAGAAGGAGGGAGGGAAGAAAGGAGGAAGGAAGGAGGGAGGAAGAAGGAGAAAGGAAGGAAGAAAGGAGGAAGGAAAGAAGGAAGGAAGAAGAGGGAGGAAGGAAGGAGGAAGGAAGGAAGGGGGGAAAAGAAGAAAGGAGGAAGGAAGGAAGAAGGGGGAGGAAGGAAGAAGGGAGAGAGGAAGAAGGGAGAGGAAAAAAGGAAGGAAGGAGGAAGAAGGAGGGGAAAGGAGGAAGGAAGGAGGAAGGAAGAAGAAGGGGAAGGAAGGAAGAAGGGAGGAAGGAAGAAGTGGAGGAAGAAAGGAAGGAAGGAGGAAAGAAAGAAGAAGGGGAAGGAAGGAAGAAGGGGAAGGAAGAAGGGAGAAAGGAAGGAAGAAATAAGGGAGGAAGGAAGAAGGGGAAGGTAGGAAGAAGGGAGGAAGGAAGGAAGAAGGGGAAGGAAGGAAGAAGGGAGGAAGGAAGGAAAGGAAAGGAAAAGAAAAAGAAAATCTCACCTAAATACCTGGTTTCATCTCTTGTAAGTTCTGCTTTCTGCAAAACATGAGACTTTAGGTCAGCCAACTTCTTTGCTATCTGATAAAAATCATCTTTCCTCCAGCTTCCAATAAAATGTTTCTTATTTCTTTATATTTTATTCATATTTGTAACATACACTTCAAAAGTCCTTGCTTTCTCCATTGTCCAGTTACAAAGCCATTTATTCATTTTTAGCTATCTTTTCTGAGTAATCCACTTCTTAGGACCCAAACCTTCCTCGCCTTCTTCATGTGCTACATCAATACACCATAAGTCAGTGCCTCAAACAGCAGAAATGTATTTTCTCAAAGACTGTGAAGTCTTAAAAGGTCAAGGCCAAGGTTCTAGCAAGATTAAGAGATTGAGACTCTGATGAGGGATCTTTTACTGTTTTACATGGGGCTGCCTTATCTCTATTACTCCCATCATACATTTACACACACACCATATATCATATACACTGACACACACACCATATACCTCACATGCCATATACCACACACTGTATCCCACACACACCATATACCACACACATATATACACACATAGCACACACCACACGTACCCATAGACATACAAGACAACACATACATATACACATAACACACCAATACACACATACCACATACATCCATGCACGTACAAAAAACACATAATACACACACCACACATACACACATAATCATATGTACATATCATATACTCATTCACCACATAGTCATGCACTACTCTCACACACATAACACACCACAAACCCATATGTGTATATGTGTGTGTGTGGATAGATAGATAGATAGATAGATAGATATAGAGATATGGCTTTTCAAAGTATATTTATGTACTTGCGTGAAAACAGATTTGAATACAATTTATATTTTTCAAAAATTCTCTAATTGGTCTATCTCAGGTGTCAAGAAGTGTATATTAGACGTTACAGTATAAGATATAAATATAAATGGCAATAAATTTGTGACTACTCCTCAGGCTAAGAAATCCTGTATTACAAGCACAAGACAGCTCCCAGACCTCTTTCCAGCTGTGGTAACAATTGTCTGGACTGATGTGACCATGATTTCCTTTCTTTATGCTTTTGTCATTATGTGTAGTCTCAAAGGATAGAGTTTAATATTACCAGTCTTTGACTCTTTTAGAATGGAAGCTGTACTGTGTATATCTTTGGTAAATAAGCACTTATTTTCTTCAGTATTAGGCGATGCTCATCTATGTGTTTGACAGCACATAACTATAGTCTTCTTTGTTCTGTAAAACCACTATAGAAACGATGGTTCTGAAGCAGGATGCACAGGAGAGCATGTAGCCTGAGACCCTCTTTGGGTTTGGTTATGCACACAATCCTTTCACATTAGTGCATTTAGCACCTTAACTCCTTTGTGTGCGCACACACACTCTACTCCAAACAACAGAGCCACCTCAGAACCCCTGAATCTCTCATATTCAAGGGGCTACACACACTCCTATCTTTGAACAATAGTATGAGTTTCTCTGTCTCTGATGATCAGATATAGACAGTTTCTATTCAAGTGTATTCCCAATGTATCCAGATATGAACTGAACACCAATCTGGCCCGACTTGGTGTCTTCAAGTAAACTTTTAGGGAGAATCCCTTCTTTCATTATTTACCATCTTATGCCTATACATAATTATGCATGCATATGATTGAAATCAGATACATTATGCAAAGGGACATGGGCAGAAGAAAAATGAATTATGACCCAATCTATCAATCAAACTAAAGAACTAACTTTTTTTCTTTTTTTATTGGATATTTTATTTACATTTCAGATGTTATCCCCTTTCTCCATTTCCTCCCCCCACCTAGAAACTCCCTATTCCATCCCCCCTCCTCCTGCTTCTATGAGTATGTGCTCCCACCTACTTACCCACTCCCACCTCCCCACCCTCAAATTCCTCCACACTGGGGCATCCACCCTTCATGGGACCAAGGACTTCCTCTCCCACCTTTGCCTGACAAGGCCATCCTCCCCTACATATATAGCTGGAGCCATGGGTCTCTCCCTATGTGCTCCCAGGCTGGTGGTTTAGACCCTGGGAGCTCTGGTTGGTTGGTATTGTTGCTCTCCCATGGGGCTGCAAACCCTTTCAGCTCCTTCAGTCTTCTCTCTAACTCCTCCATTGGGAACCCCATGATTAGTTCAATGGTTAGCTGTGAGCATCAGCCTCTGTATATGTCAGGCCTAACGAACTACCTTAACTATTCTGTTTAGTAAATAGTTGATCCTTCCTTTAGATCTCACTCTATTGGCTGGGACCTTTGAGTACTCTGTCTTGTATAGTCCACTCTCAAGCTTGATAATGTATCCCTCTGTGACTTGTACTACCACTTAATCCCAAATAAAATTATCTTGCTTCTTTTGCAAATACTTGTTAAGCCTTACTTCTCCAATTCTTTAGATAACAGGCAGGAACCTTGAAACATCTGACCAAGACCTTGGCTACTTCTAAAAGTTCTCTTTCTTCAATAGCCTGTTGGTAGACATTTGTGATGACTCTGCTTTCCAGTGGGCATAGCTTCAACTTCTATATACCCTTTTGGACTTATCTCGCAAGATATCTGTGCCTGAGTTTTCCAGAAATGTCTCTAGAAATAGAATTGTGGAGTTATGGGAGATGTATTTCTCCCACGGGACATACTGTTGTTTCACACTGTCATCAGTGCCATGGTGGTGCCTGTAGTTTATATGGCACCTGTGACCTGGTGGGAGTCAAACAACTGCTGGAATGTTTTAATTTCTACTGTCCTGACTGTTTATAAGAATGGGCCCTTTTCCTATAAATGAATTGACCAATGTTTGTCAAGTTTTCATTGTTGTGTCTGGTTTTTATTAACATAACATTTTATTAATTCTTTGAGAATTTTACAGAATGTGTTTCTATCATACTTAAACCCCAGTTCTCTCTTAACTTCTCCCAGATGCATCCCCACATTCCTACACCCAGAGCAAATCCTTCCCAACTTGCTGTCCACCTTTTGTTTTTTAATCAGCCCTCATGTCCAATTTGTACTGTTCATCTGCATGTTTGGGGCCATCCACTGTATGTGGGGTGACTTACCAGAGGCTGTACTCTTGAAGAAATCTCTGTCTGTCTCTGTCTCTGTCTCTGTCTCTCTGTCTCTCTCTCTCTCTCTCTCTGCAACCATCAACTATCAATAGTTCCCCAGTCAGGAGTGGGAGCGTGTGAGTTCCTCCCCACTTCAAGCTAGTGTTGTCTTTAAAAAAAAAAAAAAAATACTTTCATTATTTTCTGTAACAGGGCAACAGAACAACAATGCCCCTACTAGACACCAGAGGCTAAGAAAAAGCACATAGCCTGTAATGGGTCATTTCTTTTGGAAGTGTTGGGACGTGAGATCCCATATATACCCCAAACATTACAGGGTATTGCTATTGTTCTTGATTTCCTCCAGAATTTTATGGTAAGAGCCTATTGCTGAAGACACTGCAAGCTTGAGTCATAAAACATGACAAAATCAAGCTGGTATGTGCAGAGCTGGAAGCTTCTTCTCTGCTGGTTTGCTTCTATAATGTTGGAAAATGCTATATCCTACTGGATTAAAAAAGTTATCATCAATATGATCCAGCTGTTAACTCTATGAGCTATGGCAATGACTGGCCTGGCAAAACATGCTCACTATCACAGTAATGGCATAAATGTCATGGGAATAACCAACCACTTTCTGCTTGGATTTATGTCTCACTCCACAAGTTGAAAACCATGCCTCATACCATTATTGGGCTAATAAATTATGACTAGGCAGTCACATAATTATGACTAGGCAGGTCACATGCCCTAGAGACACAATCTACTACTTTTATGCTACATTCTTGATGAACTTTCATTATGTCTGTAGTTCACTGCATCTCTCAACCCTAATCTAAAATCTTCTATATGCAGTAGATAGTGATTAACACAGAGACCCACAACTGGTCAACATACAGATAATAAGAGACTGCATGCTCAGCCCTCAAGAAAACACACACACACACACACAACACACACACACACACACACACACACAGAGACTTCCCTTTCAAAGCTCAGGGACCATCATGGAAGAGGCAGAGGCACTGTATGAATACACGGAAGTGAATTCTGTATGCATCTGGGCAGCTATACATATGAACTTAGAGAGGTTATGCCAGCATGCACAAAACATGTACAAACTTAAATCCTAGTATATAGAAAGGGAAATTAAGCACACAATTCCACATGTAACCATGGACTGATTGCCAATGGTTAGTTGCTGAGAAAGAAAAAGTCAGTTTCTCTAAAAGTGTGTAGCCCTTTGTCAGTGAACCATACTCCTTGGAAGTACACATCGAAGAATCTTGGGTGGCCCAAATTGAACTTGAAGGGTTATTTGGTTGGATAGAGAAAGGGAGTGTATCTGGGAAGTTTTGGGGTTGCATATTACCAAAATATATTGTATGAAACTCTCAATGAATGAAAAAAACTGGTTATTTTTATTTATTGATTGATTTAGAGGTACAAGTATATTAGGAAGTGCCTGTGGATATCAAAAGAGGTCATACAGTTATAGGCAGTTTTGAGTCATCTAACAAGGATATTGGGAATCAAATTGCAGTTCTCTGACAAAGCAGCAAGCACTTTTTAACTGCCGAGTCCTCTCTCCAGCTTGTGTGTATCTTTTCCTTAGTTTTAATTTATTCTTTAGCAATTGTATACATATACACATTGTATTATGATCATCCCCTCACTTAAGTCTTTTATGTACTCCTATTGACCCCATTCTTCTTCCCAAGTAGTTTCCCTTCTATTTTCTTCTCTCCTTTTGGACCTACTCAGTTTAATTGGAATTGTTTGCATTGGTTGGAAGTTATTCACTGCAAGACAAATACCACAAAGAAAATGATTTTTCTACCCTTTACCCTCAACCCTCTACCCCAACTGTTGTTAACTCTCTACGCCTCAGGGAGGGATGAGGTTTTATGAGACCCTCCACAATGCATAACAGAGGCTTGATGGGTCCATTCTTTCATAGGTGTTACGCAGTTAACCACAGCCACTATAAGCTCATGAGTCCAACCACTATGCTGCTATGCCATGACCAGAAGACAGCATTTCAAAGCATTCATCCCTATCCTTCAGTTCTTATATTCTTTCTGCCTCCATCCTCTGAAATGTTCCCTTGGCCTTGGAAGCAATGGCACAGACACCCCATTTAGGGCTCATCACCCAACACTCACATATTCTCGGCACTTTCACCATTTAGGAGTCTCTGCCTTAACTGTAAATCACTGCAAATACAAATTTCAAAAGTTGTTTGAAATGGTTTCTGGTATCTAGTCATTGTCATTATTATGGGCAGTCATGGCACCTAGCTCCCCATAAGAAGTGCAGAATTCAAGCAAAGGGATCGTAGGTCATGGGCCTAATGAATAAAAATTATAAGTGAAGACAATAAACTGCTATGTAAAACATTCTCTCCTATTTTGCCAAGTAAATTTTCATAAAAGCATAATCAGTAAATAAGTGTAAAGTATGGTTTAATAATATTCAAAGTCAGCACAACATGAAAGATGACTAAATTTAATTATGACTGTGTGTGTCTGGGCGTTCTTTTGATAGGATGAAGATGTTTGCATGATGAATAACAGAAAGACATACATAATTCAAGAATTATTTTGCACACATTCTGTAAAATTTGTCATAGTTGCCTAAAATCTCTTTGTGTTATATAATACATATTTTTCCCATGGCTTGTAGACATTGCAATTATGATCTAAATCAAAGATGAGCAAACTATCTGTTAAGGGTCAGAGAGTCAAAAATGGAAAGATTTGCAGTTCGTATGATCAGGTTCAACTACTCAGCTCTGCCATAAAGCACAAAAGCCATGGCACACAGCATGTGAAAATATGGGTATGGTTGGGTTTTAATAAAATCGTATTTAAAAAATAGTCTAATTGTGGGCCATAATTCACCAACACTTGACTCACATGCACTACATCTAGGAGTACAAATTCACAACTTACAAAGTGATATGAATCACTACACACTGCAGAATGTGTCTTAGCCTTTACTAGGAGATAGAAGTTGCACTTAACACCAGTCAGAAACTGTTTTTATTTTTTAAAAATATTACCTTTCTGTTCTCAAATGATTTATAATTATTTTGATTTTTTGTGGTTTTTATCAGTGTTGTGAGGACAGGACATCACTGCCTAGCCCAGGCTAGCTATAGACTCATGTTCCTCTTTCCTACTTCCTGTGGGCTAGAACTACACACATGAGTTGTCAATCCTGCCTTTAAATTCTTCTTTTAAAAAAATCTTGTCACTCAGATTGTTTTGGTTTACAAACTCATTCTGGCCATGTTTTTTTTTTTTTTTTTTTTTTTAAATCAGCAAACACAAAACTCAGATACCATCTCAACATTTTGACATTTTTTTCACTGTTGTTCCAGGAGGGGGAAAAAAAAAACAGACGAGAAGATATGGAAGAGAATTTCCCTTAAATATGACTTGTGGTTCATATAACTAGGCATGGTGGGTAGTATGTGCCTTTAATTCCTGGACTTTGGGGCAGAAGCAGACAGATGTTTGTGAGTTTGAGGTCACCTTTGTCTACATAGTGTGTTCCAGACCATCCAGGACTACATGGTGAGACCTTGTCTCAGAGAGAGAGAGAGAGAGAGAGAGAGAGAGGAGAGAGAGAGAGAGAGAGAGAGAGAGGGGAGAGAGAGGTTTAAAAGATGGAAATAACCATGTGTTCATTCATTAATTAATTTGGTGTTTATGACAAGAACTTGGGACATATCCTGCCCATGTAGTTTTGGTGATATCATATTGATTGTGTGACACTGGCTGTGGTGGGATTCAGCAAGTACTATAAATAAATTGAGGCTCCTTTGCCTCAGTAAGCCTCCTGTTAAAATTTTACCACCATAGCAGTGGACAGGGGTGTCTTCTCAAAATCTAAGGCCCAGAGTAGAATCTCTCTCTATCTAGGCATTAAGAGGAATCCTGGCCTTATCAGTCTGCCCATAGATATTTTTAGCATGAAAAAAAATGATGAAAATTTAGACTACTCTATTTAAACTTAAAGTATGTGTTTACATTAATTCATTCATTCTGTGGTAGGGACACATGCCACAGAATGCATGTGGATACAAGAGGACAACTTGTCAAAGTCAGTTCTCTCCTTCCACGACGTGACTTCAGGAAATCAAATCCAGGTCATAAGGCTTTGGAGCTAGTGCTCTTATCTGCTGAGACATCTTGTTAGCCCAATATTAAAGTGCTTTAAGGTGATGACAGTGGAGCATTAAGGGAGACAGAGAGATACAGGAACACCTAGGAGTGAGCCCTGAGACTCAGGAAAGTGGGAAAGCCCTCAAGGTTTTTGCAAAGGAAAGTGACGTCAGAGCCCCAGGAGGAGGGAGAAGATGGGTTTAGAATGAGACCTGTCCTAACCTTTCATTATAGCTGTGAAGTCAAATTTGTTGTTTCTCATTTAAAAGGCTAAAGACTCCAGGACAAACATAAGGGAAAGGAAAAAAAAACTTATTGAGCCAATCAGCAAGGTGGGGGTAGGGCTGGCAACGTTGCATAAAGTCCTGGGATCAAGCACCATCACCACATAAAGTAGGCATAGTGGTATGTGTCTGTGATCTCAGCACTCCAGAGATGAGAGCAGAGGTTGGGGAGTATCAGAAGTTCAAGACCATCCTCTATTACATAGCACGATTGAGGCCAGTCTTGAATACATAAGACCCTTTCTCAAAAACAAAATAGCAAGACATCAAACCAAATATGTAGGCTTTGGCTAACAAAACCAATATTGTTTTACAACTGTAGGCATGAATCTCATACAGGGAGTTGTAGAGAAGCAAAAACTTATGCTGACTGCTGCTGCTTGCTGCCTGCAGGTCATTAGAAAGTCTGTATGGTGGTTTCAATGAGAATGTCCTCTATAGACTCAGGTGTGTTTGAACACTTGGTCCCCACTTGGTGGCCCTGTGTAGAGGCTATTGTGCAACTTTAGATGTGACCTTCCTGAAGGATGTTACTGGGGAAATACTCCAATCCTTATGGATTCTCCATATGAATCTGTAAACCAAAATTAACCTTTCCTTCCATAAGTTGCCTTGACTCATGACATTTTATCAAAGCAACAGAAAAGGAACTAATACAGCTTAACTTTTCCTAATCTAAAGTTACTGATTAGAACTACTTAATGACTTGTGTGTTTTGGGTTGTGTTCAGTTCATTGTTAAGATACAAAGGCACCCTTTTCCTTGAGAATAGTGTTCTGGCCCGTTTTGCTGCTCTGGTCCGTGGGTCAGGGTCTAGCAAGAGAGAGAGTGGGGATGGAGGGGCGAGAGACGCGAAGAATTAAGAAAAGACAGAGTCTGATCAAGTTTCTCTTGTTTATTGAAAGGAAATCTTGGGTATTTATACCCTTTACCATGTGCCTTGCCCTCGTGGACAAGCACAGCTGAAGGCACTATGTCATGCGCCTAGCAGTGTGGATACCTTGCAGCTGGGGGCACTAAACAGCAAAACATGATATGTGAGAAAAACAAGATGTTTATCAGAGTGTGCTCAGCTGTTTTGGGCTGTTGAAAACAAGTCTCTTGTCAGGGTATATGGCTTGAGATGGCTGCAAAGATGATAGCCGCTTTCTGTTAGGAGTCGGCTCCCAATAAGATAGAAGGCTACTTTCCCCTGGAGGACAGGGGAGATTAAGAAAAATATATAATCCCACCATCCCAGGCCTGCCAATCCCCTTCCCCAAGAACAGGGAGATCATTGAAAGGCAAATCACAAGGCAGTGAGATACAACTTTTCCCTTTAGAGGAAAAGGTTTTTTTGGTTTTTGTTTTTTTTTTCTAATCCCTAGAAAAGCCAATGGGAGGCCAATATCACATTGGTTAGCCTTTGCAACTTTCTGCAAATCATTGACTTTTAAAATCAATTAAAGGCAAATGGAGCTGGATGGTTTACTAGGTCTTCCCACAGTAGCATCCCTGCAGAGGAGTCGTACACAACGCTAACCACATCATTGGCATAGTAGAAGGGGTCTGATGAACACAGGGCTTCTTCATCATCACTGTTTAACTTGGAGAAAATAGCTACATTTATCTGAGCTGCTTTATCTTCCCCAAGAAAATAAATTCTTTGAGCCTTGCACACTCTTGGGATAGAACTAGCCTTTCACTTGCACAAAATAACTTGGAAATTATTTGGTTTTTCAACTTGGCTTTTTGTTTAATGCTTGCTATGATCAGTTTTTTTCTTGAGAGACATTTCAAGACTTTCCAAGAATCTATATGGTTCAAAAAGAATGCAAGTTATGAAAAACCAAAACCCTCCCAGGCCTCCAGGGCACTTGACAGTAGTGCTGAAGGAAAGCCAGCTGGGTGCCTCACCTCCTGAGTTTTTCTGGCCAAAACCTTGTGTGTGGTATGGTTGGGAGGAGATTCCTGAGCTCTCCTGGGGATATCAGGGCACATGCTCAGGGCATCAGAAGCTTCTAGGATTGGTAGTGGGGGATGGATGTGGAATGCGATGCTAAAGAAAATAACTCCTCTGGAGAAGGAGAGACATGACTGAGAGCTGTCTTCAACATTGGAGAGCCTTCTGTGGAAGAATGCACACCCCTGACTACTCTGGGACTCCAGAGGATAGAACTGGAATTAGCAGCGAGAAGTTGTACAGATGCTGGGTTTTGGCTGCATCTCAGCAAAGACTTTGACAAATTATATTCAGTAATAGAAGGGGACTCTTCACTTCATAGTAAACCCCTGTGCATGTGGTACTCAAGTAAAGGTCCTGTGAGTGTCTTGCTAAGATGCTACCAGAGATCTTACTGGCACACAGAGTGGTCTTTCTAGAGGTTCTTCATATTTTATAGTATCTTTAGGAACATGTGGGATACATTGAATTTAAGAAGGCTGAACATCATTGAAAAAGTCTGATTATGCAATGCAAACACTTTAGAATTCAGATTTTATTTATCTTCAAGCTTAAAGCCTTGTCCGTTCTTTTCTCTCATGTGCCATGGTAGGCAACGAATGATTCTCCTCTACTGATTGGAAAACAAAGCCTCCTGAAATGTGTAACTTCCTGGAGGTCTTACTGAATTTATATGGTGCATTTGCAGCAAAACCAAAAACACTAGTTTCCAGAGTCACAGCCCAATACCAGTGACAGCCCATACAATACAAAGCATGCTCTATTGCTTTGGGATAGAAGAGGCTCACTTGACCAATTTGGAAATCTTCTCAGTGTGTTTAGAAGAGTAGAAAATAGAATGTGAACTTTCTAAGTTCAAAGTCTATTTCCTACTGGGAAAATGAGACATCTGGTTCATAGTTAAATAAGATGGATCCTGAGGGATCTTTGACAATGAATTGCTTTTCTAAATCTGCCTTTTAGTAATTTAAACATGCATGCCTCAGAAACACATGGATTGAATGCACAAAAACTTGAGGATGCTGTTGGATTGGTGAACAATGAGGAAATCTTAGAATAATGAGTACAAGGGATTTTGAAAAGGATGACAGTCTATTCTGTCTCACCCTTTGCCTGCTTAGTTGGCTTCTAGCAAACAAGAACTATATATGGTTCTCAGCACCTTTTGTGTTGGTTAAGAGTTAACAACAAAAAAAACCAAAAATACTTTGCTAAGGTGGCTACAGTATTTTGAAGAAGACAGGATCCTATGGGCCAAACCTGGTCTGGTAACCCAAAACTATAAGGGATGAGAGTCTCATGGACCAAACTATTAGCAATGAACGCCATCACCTCGGAAAATGGACACAACTTCTGCTGTGCACACTGATGATTACGATAGAGAAAGTGGGAGAGTGGGGGAAGGAGGTATGTAAAGCACTTAGGCACAACCTAGCTAAATTACTTGCTGTTAGCTGGATTTTATAATTGCCCTTCTGAGGGTAATCCATTCTGAATTAAAGCTATCTGAACTGAAGATGTGCCCACATCAAAAGCTTTAAAATTACTGATCTAGTCTTTGTGAGCATGCTCTGTGTTGTACATGTGTGATTGTGTTTATGTGTGTGTTGGCTGAATGCTCATCAATGGAAACTTATAAACACAGCCTTTTACTGTCTATAAGTTGTCTTGGTATCTCCTTACATGGAAAAAGGCTCATGAAGATCCAAAACCAGGCTGTACGTAGTGACCCTAAGAAATCAAATCCCTTTACAAGTCTAAGGAGCAGAAATCAGAATGGTTGCAAGAATATAGTAACATTGCACGATATTTCAAAACAAAAGTTACACTAGAGGGCATGGTCTGGTGGCACACACCTTTCACCGCAGTGCTGGGGACACATGCAGTTCTCTATGATTTCTAGACTACCCTGGTCTACATAATGAGTTTGAGATCAGCCACAGCTATATAGTGAGACCCTTATTTAAAAGAAAACATTGTACTACAGTTACCAAATATGGTGGTTCACAACTATAATCTTGGCATTCATGAGACTGAATCAGGAGAATCATTATGAGTTCAAAGGAAGCCTGGGCTTCATGGTGAATTTGAGGTAAGTCTGTGAAGAGCCTTGAAGGAAAAAAAAAGAAAAGAAATTTGTCTTAGAACCTATAAAAGGTTTTGAAAAACAATCAAGCAATTAAGAAGTATGATAACAGGTTTTTAAAATGGCACTTCTAAAAATGTAAACCTTAACTGTCTAAATCTAAATATTGTCAATTGTCCCCCCAGTGCCTGGTGCACTCACTTAAAAGACCTCACTCTGAGTCCAGCCCCTCTAGAAGCAGAAAGCCACTAGACCAAAGGAACCAAAGCCCCTAACCACAGGCCACTCTCTTTATTTAGTTCACACCTGGCCTATATACCGTGAGCAGATATCTGACTATAGAGCTTCGTGTCTATTTCATTGCCTGTGCAAAGCCACTGTCCCTGGTCCAAACTTCTAAAGGAGACATACTACCAGTGAGAAAAGTCCTTGGCTATGAGATTCGAGTGTTACATTGTGTGAGGTCCCCAACAGTACGGGACAGAGTTGGGTGGAGGAAGGAGGATCAGGAAATCAGATGGGACCATGAGGCCTAGGGTAAATTCATCTCTGCCTTCATATGTCTGAATCAATTCAATCAAGAATTTTGAATTTAGTGATCCTATGGTGGTATATGCATTTTGCCTCAGTACTAGGCAGTTCAAGGACAGCCTCAACTACATAGTGATTTCCTGGCCAGCCAGGGCTACATAGACAGGACCCTGTCTCAGAAGAATGTTTTGAATGTGACTCCAGGCTTCCAAGTCATTCGAAGATATGTTTCACTGGCCACAGTAGGAGTGGGCAACATACTTTCCTTCTTTGTTTTGTTTTAAAGATAAGGTCTCACCCAGACTAGTCTTGAACTCTCAACAATCCTTCTGCCTCCAATCTCTTCAGTGCTGAGATTATACCTGAGGACCATCGTGCCCAGCTTAAGATGACAGTATTAAAGTGTTTGCTTAATTTCTTGTAAATCTTTAAACACGTGGTTGTTGGAATTCCCTTCCTCCATTTATCCTGTACCCCACATATGTCTCGGGGCAGGTTTGTCTGCCATGGTATCTGCTCAATATGGAATCTGTTGTATGAAGGTGATAAGGCGCTGCTCTCATTCAGGTCTGCACTTCGAGTTGAGTCTAAATGTGATTATGTTAAGTCCTACTCATGTCTCCAACATGGAACAGTGAAGATGGCTATAGTCTGAGTTAATCATCCCGAGCCGCATGAGTTCCCTTCCACTCCTAGAGATACATAAATACCCATGATAATACAAGGGGAGCTTTGATTGGTTTTGCCTGAGGCAGGCTTTGGGAGGGACTGACAGGAGAGAACATCTGGATTTCTTGCTAGTGCTTTCTTTTGTTTTTGTTGCTGTTGAACATCAAACCCAAGGTTTAATGCACGCCACCACTGACGTACACTTCCAGCCCTTACAGCCCCACATTTTGATTATTAAGTCAATCCTTTCACGCAAGGTCATTGTTGCTTCCCTGGCTCCTTCCCCTCTCGTCCACCGGCTTCAAACAGATGACTCTCACTACCATTTAACTTGGTTTTGAGCAGTTCTTACAAAGGGTTGGGCTTAGTAGCTATACTACTAGGAATTGGGCACATGCAGAAAGTTCATATTTTTGTTTTATTTTATCTTTATGGCTAATCTCTCGTTTACCCAACTACCACAAATTATGTAATCCAGTGCCCCACGTTTGGGGAAATCCCAGGGGTTAGCAAAGCTGTGTGCAGTGGCTAAGCCTCACCCTGAGAAAAACCACCTTTCTGATCACAGTAGCCTCCCTCCCATGCCAGGCGGTTACTAAGGGAGGTTTTAGAGATGATGAGGGGTGCACACTGACAGAGAGGAGCAGGAAAAGCATTTTCAGCACAGTACCTGGGGTGCAAACAGGCCCATTGGCAAACCGAACCGACATCAGGCACAGCTTGGTCTCAGGCCAGTGCTCGGCCCATATTTAATATAAAGCAAATATAAATCAAATGGAATACATTAACAAAGTAATCACTAAAGTAGGAAAGACAGTGATGAAAAAGTGGAGTGTTTGGACTCAGTGCTAAAGGAGCCTGGGAGCTATTGAAAACCCTTGAGCAGAACAGTGATTTGGTAGATGAAGTGCTTCAGGGATTTATGTTGAGAGAGAGAGACAGAGAGAGACAGAGAGAGACAGAGAGAGACAGAGAGAGACAGAGAGAGACAGAGAGAGACAGAGAGAGACAGAGAGACAGAGATGTAAACAGAGAGACAGACAGAGACAGAGAGACAGAGAGAGAAGGCTTACCGTTCCCTTCTGCTCTCACCCATTTCCTGTAATATGAGCCTGGCTGGTCTATGTTTCTCAACCAGGGAGATCTCAAAACTAAAGGAAAAATGGTTATTGTGACTTGTCACTCAGGTTCTCCTGTATTACATTTTGTATTTGCTCCACACTGTAGTGCCTGGACCTGGGACAAGTGCCATATGCCACATAGCAGACTTTACAGGATTGAGAGAGCCATAGGCCTTAACACTGTGAGGGCTAGAAACTGCTCACTGAAGTAAAAGATAACGTTTATGGGCAGACGTGCTTCTAGTTCACCACGAGAGATGTTTTTCTCCCTTGCCATCTGAATCACTGAATGCACTTTTATATTAACTGCTGGATTTGTAGAGCTATAATAGTCCCACAGGACCAATCTATAAACACACAGCTAATTCCAATAGGAATCTTCCACCAGTGCCTTCCTTAAATTGTCAAGAGCTCCCTGCCCAATTGCCCCAAGCTAATAGAATTGGCATACCTTCCAGTATTTGCACTGGAGCATTCACACTGCTCGGGCAGAAGGAGATACAAACAGATGTGTGTGCTGGCAGCTAAGTGAAACCCGCAGGTGGTTTTGAAGACACACAACATGGCTTCAGGTCTCTTAGCCCCACCCCCACCTCGAACTCTCACTGATGAAGTATTGGCAATGCTACTGAAGGGGTCTGGAAGAGGGACAGTCTTTGTTTTCATTTGTGTACCCACTGCTGAACCCACCAGGCTGCAGTGGATAGCTCCAAACTCATGGTCACACAGATGGTCCTGCTTAAATTTAGCATGTCACAGAATGAAGCAAATAGACATTCATGTGGGAATGGGATTTGCAAGGCAGAGTGGACGTTGACAGGGCTGGGAGGAGATAACAGGAAGTGGTGGAGGAGCAATCAGAGTGAATCACATGTATGTAACACAAAGAACAAATTTAGTCAATCTCAGAAAAAGAAGACTAGTTCCCCATTAATTGAGCCTTGTCTGCATGCCAGCTATATATACCAACGGCCTTCCTATTCGAAGCCTCCCTGGGAGGTAGGGATTTTCACCATGCCATTTTTCTTTTCAGAAAAGGGGCTTTGAAGCTGTTAAAATCAGAAAGATGAGGACCAGGACTCAGATCCCAATCAATCAGCCCCCAATACCGGTGTTTCCTAACTATAGGGACTTAGCTAAGTCACTGAGCCTTGGTGTCCTCATGCACAAAACCCCCGTCTCCACTGTAGTCTGCTACGAACTTTTGCAATGAACAAGTTAATGTAAAAGTACTCCACTTCATTAAAGTAAGACAGGGTGCAAGAGCGTCTGTCTCAAACAAAACAGGGATTTGTTCATGATTCCTGGTCATGCATAAATGCCTGTCTTCTCATCCCAAAGTAGCTTTGCCATGGCAGAGACCTATCTTTATCCCAGCCACCAAGATAGAGCTGCAGTCTTTCTGGGTTACCTCAGATTTAGCTCCCTGTGTCGGGGTGGACTAAAGTGGTCTGCTAGGTAGAAGCTTCTTGCTTGAAACCATTCTTACTTCCAGTTTAGTATGTACTGTCTACCTTGGATATATCATAGGCAACTACAGGTGTCTTTATCTCATCCTTATCACATCTACCATCACTGTACAACCCCAATGCCGTCTTTTGATTCTAACACTCACTCCCATCCAACTGAGACACATTAACAACTTTGGTTTTTCACTCTGACCCTTTTTCCTTAACTGCCTACCATGATCTAGCTCCGGCTTCAAGATCGTACATTTGTGTTTATGCTTATTTCCCTTTCATGCTGACTTCCAAATTCATCTATGCTGTCAAAACTGGCAAGAATGACAAGCCTTCCTTCCTTTTAAAGGCTGAGTAATATTCCATCACATATGCATCCTCAGATCTTCCCTGTCCATTCATCCATCATTTGACTGAACTCTCCCCTACTAGGCCTTTGTACATTTTACAGTTTCTGGACCTGGTTTCCTCCCTCAAGTTAAAGGGTTAAAAATGAAATGAGCATAAATACCCTTGCTGATAATACAGATGTGCTTCCTCTTTTTCTGCACTTTCTAATTCTGGAAGTCGTCCTTAGAACTTGGGTTTTCCAAAAGGATATCTTAGAGAACACACACACACACACACACACACACACACACACACACACACACACACGAGGAGAGAGAAAGAACAGGGAAGGAAATGAAAGGGATGGTTTGAGTTAACGTAAGTAAAGAACAAAAGTCAGAATCCAACTGACTGTTCTCCATGTGCCATTGTAATTCAAAGCAAAGATCTGGCCCAGTCCAAGAGAGATTGCAGTATTCTGAGCGGGCATGCAGCCAGAGCTGAGCTCACCAGACACAGCCACCACACCCACAGAACTTGGAAGCCCATAAGAACACAACTGCATTGAGCCAGCTGCAACCATTTGGTCTAGGTGTATGTTCGTGCCTTTACAGGTATTTCTCAGCCTGAATTTGAAAGTCATGTCCAAGTCACCTCTGCCTTCAGAGGCAATCCAGGGTGAGAAAAGCTGTCACTTTCCATGGAAATCTGGAATTGTTTGCATAAATTAGTAGCACACTCAGACTGAATTCAAGTGGTGCCATAGGCCCAGGGTCTTGGAAATCTGGGAGAGTGGTATTTTGCGAACTAGAGTTCACTTATAACATGAAACTCATAAACATTCCATGCTGGCTCATTTTGTGTCAACTTGACCCAAGCCAGAGTCATCTGAAAGGAGGAAACAGCAACTGAGAAAATGCCTCCATAAGATTGGGCTGGAAGCAAGCCTGTGGGACGGTTTCTTAATCTGTGATTGATGTGAGACAGCCCAGCCCATTGTGTTGGTATCACCCCTAGGCTGGTGATTTTGTAAGAAATCAGGCTGAGTAAGCCATGAGAGGCAAGCCAGTAAACAGCACCCTTCCTGCCTACAGGATCCTACCCAGCTTGCCTGGCTTCCTTCCATGATAAAGTGTAGCCTGAGAGTTGAAAAATGAAATAAACCCTTTCCTCCCCAATTTGCTTTTAATTATGGTGTTTTATCACAGCAATAGAAGCCCTAACTGAGACATATTCAGAATGTAGAGGAAGATGTGTTACCAAAGTTAAGAGAACTCCAGTCCATGGATGATGGATCACAGAGGTGGAGCTGGGTACAGCACTAGCTGAGCAGCTATTTTTCTCAAATGTGATCATCTGGAAAAGGCTGGTATTGGCTTACTTGTTTCCTCTTCCACGATCCATCTGTGGATTTCAAGGTCTAGCTGAGTCTCTTACTTCCCATCTTGCTTCTGCCCAAGTCTTCCATGTTTGAGCAACTCACCTATGATAGGCTCATTCACTACATGGTGCTGCTTTTGCTGAAGTTGCCTAAAACTAATATTACAACCAATAACAGCTAGGGCTGCAGTTCATGGGGTAGAGTGCCTACATAGAGTACATATACTTAAAGTCCTGACTTTCATCTCCAGCATAGCTTATGCTGGGTATGGTAGTGCCTGCCTTTAATTAATTAACTCAAGAGATGTAGACAGGAAAATCTAAAGTTCAATACTGCCCTTGACTATAGTAAGTTTGCAGAAAGCCTAGGCTACATAACAATGACCATCTACCAACAGGAAGTCCAAGAATCCAGTATTTGTTCATTAAACAATGCCAGATGTCTCAGCTGGTCTTCAGTATATGCTAGAATTCCTAAAGAAGTAGGCTCTGACATCCCATCTCAAAAATAAAGTACTATTGACTCTTTCCTTGGATGTGAATAAATGAATGTGTTCTCATCTCATTCATTCATTAAAGTCTGCTAAAAACAATTATGATACATTTCAAGTAGTTTACAATAGGCTTCAAGATATCTGGACCCATTGTCTTAGAATGATTTTTATTGTTCACAGAATATCTGCACAGTTCTACTTAAATAAAGTCATTAATGTCTGTTAAATGAAGAAATGAACAAAGGGCTAAATGTCTAAATGAATTGACTAAATGAATTCATTCTGTCCATGTATTTATACCCTTTGCCTTATGCTGAGAGCAAAAATGTAAGCGTCTATCCTTCTCTGAGCATATTAGTCTAAAAAAAATGCATTAACTGGGAAAATGGGAGCCAGTGTCCATTGTACAGGAACGGCAAACAAGGAACTCAAGAGACTCCTGAATCTTCCCAGTTATTTCTCTGTCATACCCTGTAAAACTTTCACATAACTGTACAGATTCTGATGCCTGTGCATCTTTTTCTTTGAGATTATAATATGACATTAGTGCCCTTCATTCTTCCCCTTCTTCATTCAAATCTATTTCCTCCCTTCTTGCTTGCCTTTAGTGTCTTGGCCCCTTTGGCTTTAATTGTGTGCGCGCACGCACGCACGCGCACGCACACAACACACACACACACACACACACACACAGAGGCATACACACTTTGCTCAGTTCATGTTTTTAGGGCTGTATCCTTCCCTGGGGAAGAGTATTTTTCCTGCTGTCAGTGTTCCTTAGTTGCCTGTCGTTCTTTGTGTAGGGTTGAGTTTTCCCCTTCCATGTTACATGTCTATTGGAGTCCTTGTTCAGTTCATGTTTAGATAGCCATGTTGGTGAGATTTTATGGATGTTCTCTCTGAAATTTCAAGGAAACAGAATTTCACAGCAAACTCTCTGTTCTTTTGGCATATTTGCTCTTTTTGACCCCTCTTCTACAATGATTCCTGAACCTTAGGTGCAAGAGTTATGTTATAGATGTATCAGTCCAGTCGGGACTGGGCTCCACAATTCTGTATTTTGATTGGTTGTGGTTTTCCACAATGGTTTCCATCTGTTGCAAAGAGAAGTTTCCTTGATGAAGGATGAGAACTACACTGTGGGTATGAAGATGACCAGTAAAGAATTCAGTTATTGCCAACCAGCAGGTGAACAGACAACAATTTAAATATTTCTAAATATTGTGTGTCCTGATAGTTTACTGTGCACAATTGTATACAAATACCTTTTAAGTGGTCCCACCAGCACATACAGATAAACAGGAAGATTAAAAAAAATTTTTTAAAAAAGAAAATAGTTAGGAATTATGTTGCTTTTAGCAAAGTGGTGGATGTAGGTTTCCCTCCAAGATCTTCACCTAGTCCTGGGTAGCTGACTAGGTTCCCAGTATCAGATATGATTTCCCTTTTGTTGAGCAAGTCTTAAGCCCAATTAGAGAGCTGTTTGTTACTGCCAAGGTATGTATTCAACTACTATACCCTTGGGGTTAGCCATTGTTGTGGTTCATCATAACTGGGTATGACTATTGATTGCTCCTCTCCTTTGGAAGCTTGCATGGCTCCTTCTGGTACCATGAAAGCTAGTCCTCAGAGAGAAGGTTTTCAGGTTAAATTCAGATCAAAGGCCTCAGGGCTTTGTGTCTAATATACATGGTATCTTCAGCAATAGGACTGACTTTTCCACCTCTGAGGAACAACCAATGACAATAGCAATATGGTCTTTAATGCTTTGTGTGTTTTCTTGTACAACCCTGACCAACAACCCAAAGAGAACATCAGGTTTTTGTTGGGTAGAGTATGGCCCTTAGCTTTTTGATGTCTGTCTATATTCAGTTCATGAGCGTTTTATTGAGCAATTTTTATTCTGTCTTCATCAGCGGTATTGATCTGTATTTTTCTGGTTTTAGTTTGCCTTTACCTTTGCATTAGGAATCTTCTTTGAGCCGGCCAGTGGTGGTGCACTGCTGCTCTGCAGTCGCTGTGTTTTGGAGTCCAAGGCGGCCATCGTCTGTCTCTCCGACCAGTTCGAAATCCCGCCTGTGCTTGCTCACAGACTCTTCTTTGATCACTTTCTACCTGATATGGTGAAGTGAGAGGTCTCTCACTTTAACTCAGAGGTCATTGATTTGCCTAGTCTAGTTAGCCAGCTTGCTAGCCATTTGTCCCAGGGATCCTCTGTCTCTGACTCCCATGTGCTGGGATTACAGGTGGATTGCCATGCCTGCCCAGTATTTACATGAATCCTGGGGATCTGATTTCCCATTTTCCACACTTGCACCGAGAGCACTATGTCCACTGAGTCATCTCTCCAACCCTCCAGGACTCCTTTTAGAACTCCTTTTCACAAATAAGGAAATGAGCTCAAAAGTTTAAGTATCTAATCTAAGACCCTAATCTTATAAATCATTGTCTGGCCTGTTCAACCACATACATTCATAGGGTGAAAAGCTATGTAACTGACCCTAGGTAGTTAAAACAGCTAAGGGAGTGGAGATTGGCTGAGACAAGCCTGCTCTGCAGTCCATGCCCTGTGCTCCATTTCCTCTCCAATAAGTGAGGTCCTTTCCTCTTGCTGCTTGGAAGGGGATATGAAAAATAATCAGATGTCACTGAGCTCAGGGGAAGCTGATTTAATGAGATGTGAAAGATTCAGATTCCTACCTGTAGGTTTGCACTTGTATGAATGTTGACAAAATTCTTCCAAATCCTGGGCCAAAAGGCAGCAAGTGAACGATATCTGCCCTGTGATCATCCCAGCAGTTTAAAAATAAAGTGCTAGTTGAAAGCCAGCTTGGTAAACAACAACAAAGTCACTCACAGCAGCCACTTGTGATTGGTCCCAGCAGCAAATGAAAGAAAGCAATATAGCAATCACCCCTTCTTGCCATTCATTGGGAGTTTTTTCCTTCCTCTTGTTCTGTAGGAATAATTCCTTCCATTGAGCTCCCAGGGGTGGGTATTTCTCCTCTCTGAAGCCTTCCATAAGTGTTCCTTCACACTTAGAACAGATGGCCAATAGAGGTGATCATATCAGAAGAGGACCATGTGGAGACCATACCATCCATTTATCACCATTCATTTTCCCATGTTTTATATGTATGTGTGTTATATGCACATATTTGTACACCTGTGCAGGTATGTACTCATGCTTGTATGTAGAGGCTAGTGATGCTGGATGTCTTATTCTATCATTCTGTTACCAAATTGGGAGCTAGCTGGCAGCCAGCACTCTCCAGCAATCTATCTTTGACCCCTATCTTTGTGACAAAGCTAGGATTATAGGCATATGTGACAACCATAGTTGTTTTTATGTGGGAATCAGCTCCTCATGCCTGCATAGAAAGCACTTTGATCTACGGAGCTATCTCACCAACGTCACACCATTCTTAAGTGGCAAATGTTAAAGTCGAACCTGAGTCTAACTACAAAAAAAGCTATGTTCTTTCGCATGTGACAATGTTAAGCTTACAATGTCCAGCTATTCCACAAGCCACTTTGAGTATATCTACCCTCCCCGGGTCCAGCCGAGTGTCCTACAGCCCTGTGCCCAACCATAAAACAACACATATGGAAAACCCACAGTCCTATCTCAGCCCCAATATTCCAATTCTGTTCCTCTTTCTGCAGCCCCACGCCAAACACCTTACCTCAGGATGCACAGCTCTGCCTTCCGCCTCTCCCAGGGCCACCCCACTCTATCAGCTTTGCCACCCTGAAAACTCCTTCCAACTCCTTCCTCAGAACTCACAGGCCTACCTAACTCCTTCAGTAGACACATCCACTCTACCTCAGAAATCTTAGTCAGGCCCAACTTTTCCAGCAGCTCCTTTCTCCATTATACCAGAATTCAAAGAAAATTCCCTCATACTTTCCAGGTCCCATCCTGTCACTCCATAGATTTTGTGCCCTAGGTCAGTATTCATGGATAGTCCTCAAGTCCTACCTCACACTCCAACGCCAAACTTCTCTTTGATACTCTACATGTCTGGCTCCCTGGGTCAGGATTCACAGCTGTGCCTCCACTTCTTACCTCAGAACTCACAGCCCAGCTTCTTTCTTCCTCAGCCCTTCCGGTTCTACATCATTTACTCTCAGCCCCACTCACATCCTGGCTCGGCTAGTCCCATAACCCTGTCCTGCAAGTACTGTCAGTAGTCACTGTCCTACCCTGATTTCTATGTCAGCCCCTGAGCCCCACCCCTACATTACCTCAACAGTCCAGCCAGGGCTAGTTCTCCTGTTGGACCCCAGCTGTCCCAAGCACTCAGTGCCCTGCCTTGCTCCTCCCACAGCCCCGCCTCCCACCTCATTCACAGCTGTCCTCTGCACCTTTTCCAGACCTTTCAGCAGGGAGGCCTCAGCACTCTCAGCACTGCCCTTGCATGGCTTCATCCTGACTCCTTAATCTTCTCATTCTTCTTCTCAATTTGCTTTCCTTCCTGGCTCTGAGGACATACAGACATTGCCCCAGCACTGAATAACCAGAGCTTCCCAGAGTCTGAGTCTAACCTACATTCCTAGAGGCCAATTCAGACTACATGCATGCTCATATAAACGGCTTTCCAGTCCTTGATGCAGAAGGGGTGGCTTTGGGCTTGCTTGGCTGAGTATGTATTGGTTTCACACACTGGGAGTAGTGGGTAAATACTGTGTAGGTGCATGAGCATGTGTTGCTTTATGTCCGATTATACCTCTTGCATAAGAGATGTCAGAGTTTGGGTAAAAGTATTAAAACTTATGCCTGGGAAGACCATTCAACTGGGTGGTGGGCAGGCCCAGGAATCCACATCAGCAGTGGTATCATGTGAGCCTGAACTTGGCCATGTGTGCTTATCCATGGCTCTAGACATTCTGTCACTTGAATGTGGGATCCTTGAACTGGAAATCTGGCTGGAAAACCTGATCCCAAGTGGTAACTTTCTAGGACATGCTGCAAGAGAAGGAAAGATGAACCTTTGGCCCAGAGCCTGTAAGCCTGAACCTGCACAAACCCACCTCTATCTATATATAGTTCCCTCTGCTATGTGATTCAATATCCATGCAGAACTGGCCAGAGGCTACCCTTGCCAGCTCAAGCCAGCGCTTCACATCCTCTCTCGTAAGTGTGGAGCACACAGGTAAAAAAAAACCTCAGTGTTTCTTTCCATGAACCAGGCCATCTTTACCCGAGATTATGAACTCACCAAGAAAGATGTTGAGGACTTCAGGCCTGTGGCCTGTGATATAATGCCTTGTGTAGTTTGCAGATTACATTAAGGGCAGTGGGATTCAATGCACCAAACCCTTCCCTGCACCTATATCTGAAGAGATGTCTTCTGTCTGGTGAGATGCTGTTTTTCACCTGTTAGATCCTGTCTTCTTGGGAGAATATCTCAGTCCACTAACTGACATATTTTCTTACCTACTGATGGGTGCCTCCTGTGGTCCAGAAGCAAGGCAAGGGTTCATTTTTGTTTCTCAAGAAATCTGTTTTCGTATCTCTTCTGACAAGCTAAAAGTGTTGGTGGCAGTGACGTAGAAAAGCAGAACAAAAAATGTCCTTCTGTGCTAATGACAATTCACATAGCTATAAAGCCCCCTGCCTAGGCCTAAGGGTTGCTCTCTCCTGTATATTCCCCTAGGGAATGGTGACCTCTGTCATCACTGACCACACATTATCCTCTCAGTGTTTTTCTCTACAAGTCTCTATCCTGTCCTGCTAGGTCCCCCAGAATTCCATAGACAGGTACCAGTTGTCTCAGTGTCAGCCCTTTGCACTGATCCTGTCACCAAGCAGGTACACATTTGTCCAGTGCAAGGAAAGACATTGAACTGTCAAGTTCAACGAAGTTTCAGGTAATGCGGACCATGCTTTGAGTCTGAAGAGCTGGGCTGGGATGTGTTTCTGTCCTGACGCAGGGGGTCTGAGGAAAGTAAGCATTGCCACTTTCTCTCCCCAACAGCTTTATGTTGGGTTTGCCCTAAAATGAGTCAGACTGTGAGTTGTGTTGGTGTTCCATGCAAAGTCAGCAGCTAAATAACAGCCCTGTCAACTCAGTATTGCAGTGCAGACCCTAAAGCCAAGGGAACATTGAGCCACCTTTGGCTTGTAGAGCACAACCCGCTGTGTGTGTTCCCAGACCCATCCACACTGCTACACTCTCAGGAAGGGATTAGCAATGAGGACTTTCCTCCAGCTTTGCCTCTCTGACTTTGATGACACAGATCCAAATACCTTGACATTTATGGAAATAAAAAAAAAAAAAAACCTACCAGAAATTACTTGTGTGCTCAAGCTTACTTTGGTCCTACTGTTGTCTGGATAGTAGACATATACAGAGTTGCCTGTCTGCCCTGCACCCCCACAGATACACACCATATGTGTGTGCCCCATGCTGATGTTTCAGTCAAAACCCATATAGTGGATGAACAGCGTCCAGGAGACCAGTGGCCAGTCAAGGGACAGGCACTGAGCAGACATCAATGCCCTGGCAAATCTGTGGTGAAGAGGAGAACCCATGGAGAAGCCCAACAATGTCCGGTCCTTCTGTAGTGCAAGAGCTCTGTGGCGAGGTTCCCCCAAGCAAGGAGGAGTGAGTCTTACCCAAGTACTTATCTTAAAAATCTTAAATACAACTCTGATTACTT